>JAMQGT020010658.1:0-36526 GCA_024447675.2 Pterophyllum scalare | reverse complement strand
GTATTGCTACAGCAACAGTGAAGCTGAACAGAAAATGCTTTCAATGGTAGTACATTAACACTCACAACCAATCATTAGGTTTATTACAATTCATTATATATATATATATATATATATATATATATATATATATATATATATATATATATATATATATATATATATATTTTTTTTTTACTTTATCCTTTTTATAATAATATAAGAATTATGCATGAAATTTTTTGAAGTCAAATTTCATTTCTTCATTGATGGCACAGCCACAGAAAGACTAATTTATTTTAATATTTCAACAGCCCTGAACATTAACAGTGGCCACAAGTTATTAACCATAACAGTAGTTTCCGTCACTGTGGCCTGTTGCCAAACCTCTAAGATTATTCTGAGGCACACAAGCACAAGAAATCCCGTCACACATCCACTGCAATCAATGAAAAACTGAAACACCGCTAACAACACAATGAAATCAATGATTTGAACTGAAACGAGACATTCGAGTTCCCATGACTCCTTGCATTCACCAGTGTGCCGACTATCCACTTGGCAAATTATTAACTAAAACAAGTACAGATAACTCAGTCTAAATGGGTTAATTCATAAAACCAGCAGGAAATTGAAGTCAGAATGAACTCATTTCATATACATAAGGATGCATTGTTTGCATTTACACTTCAGTGTCTATCCTCTGAAGATTTGTGCTTCTGTGTAACTAAATTTAGCACCTTTAGGGCCATACTTTCTGATAACTTAAAGTAACACTTGTTGTGCATAATAATAATAAATGTCTTTCAACATTGCAGGTTTGGGGTGATGAACAGTCCAAGATGATTTGTAACACCAAACAGCCCGGCTGCAAGAACGTCTGCTATGACCAAGCCTTCCCAATCGCACACATCCGATTCTGGGTCCTCACATGATTTCATCTTTCGTTTCAACACCAACACTGATCTACCTTGCTCAGGACCATGCATATCATCCACAAGAGCAGAAGAAGCTGAGACAGTGTATCCACACGCCACCCTAGCAATGAAATAACCAAAGGTCCAAAGTATTCTGATGAGAAAGGGAAGGTTCCAGATTAAAGGCAATCTGCTGGGAAACTACATGGTCTCCATATTTTTCAGGATCCTCCTGGAGATAGCGTTCATCGTGGGGCAGTATTATCTGTATGGGTTTGTCATGGAACCATTAATCGTCTGCTCCCCAGCCCCTTGTCCCTTCACCGTTGAGTGCTACATGTCTCGACCCACTGAAGAGACCATCTTCATCATCTTCATGCTGGCGGCGCCCTGCCTCTCTCTGTCCTCAACGTGGTTGAGATGTTCTACCTGATGTGTTGTCGCTCATCCAGACGAAGGTCCAAAACGGTGCCGATGACCGCTGTTCCCCTTCACCCCCGTTTCGACAGCAGCACCATGATGAGAAATCAGAAACTCAGCCTCAATGATGTGAGGCCATAGCACACATTTGTGTAAAAAAAAAAAAAAATTCCCTCACAGCTATTTATTTTTAAATGGTAAAAATTCATGGAATAAACACATTTCCAGAGATATGAAAAATCTAAAATAATATGATGTATGGACCAAATTTTTTTTGTCCTGTTTTAAAATTTTACTTCAGAGTTTGTACATAATATTGAAAGCACTGGTTTTGGTATTTGTTGGAAATTGTGACTTAAAACTTCCTGACAGTCTGATGTGGCCTGTGACTGCATCGAGCTAAATATCTTGGAGACCAGATTTCTGAACCCACTGCTGATACTTTGTATCTGGTCCAGGTTGCATTGGCTAAAAGCCATTTTGTAGCACTAAAAAAGTGGGGGCTGTTAGCACTACTTTGCTTTCCAAATGTCATTATTTTTCTGTTTTTCTGAGTTTTTTTGTTTCTCTCATGTTGATAATTATACAGGCATGGGGATTTTTGGAAATGTGACTTATTTAATTTAAAAGGATTTGTTTTTCATATTTGTATATTAATATAGGTGAGTTCATGTGGCTTGTCTTTGTACCTCATGTAATCTTAATAAATATTGTTGAGAAAACACATATGCTTTTTTTTAACATCTGGAGTTTTGTCCAAAACATTTTAATGTTTTGCATCTCTGTTTATGTTTCATTCTCTTTGTCTCAGAAACTCTTGGATAAGGATTTCTTTTGATCTATTATAAATGATTCATTTAGAAGCAGAATAACATCAAAGACATATTTCAAAGGCTTACGAGGGAAATAAACATCAATGCTCAGATGTAGAATATCAGATCGAATTTTTAAAAATTATGGATAATGAGGCTCTGGTACATAAAAGAGTAGATGTAATTAACCTCAAAGTCTCATGCAGCTCTGAGGTTCTTTATTTGTCAATATGGATTACATGAACAAAAATTTACATGAATGGTGCACATAATTTAACTCCTCAGTTAAAATAAAAGTACCGCATAACAGCTAAATGAGTTAAGCAACAATAGATTGCCAACACCTTTGACTTATTAAGCGATGTGGCAATATTGCTTTTAAAGCTTGTTTCCACTGCCCCCAAGAGGTCACAAACAAGCAACAGGTTTGTAGAGTTTAAACAGTCCAAAAAATGACCTCATGACCCCCATTGGAAAACATCATGAGGTTAGAGGAAAGATATGAAGGACAATTCATAAGGAGGCCATGCCGGCCATATAAAAGGGAACCCCAGGTGAAAAAAAAAATTACTTTGTTACCAAGGTAATCTGAAAAAAATGAACATACAGCTCGTTTGTCACATTGAAATTAGCTGACCTGCCCAGTAATATTTTCTCTTCCTGTTGAAGAGACGATCTGATGGACCTCATGCCTTTATTAAGACTTTCTGTTAGTGAGTTAGATTAATTACACTGCTCAAAAAAACAAAAAACAAAAAAAATTAAAAGAACACTTTGAAAACACATCAGATCTCAGTGTGTGTGTGGGGGTGGGGGGTGGGGGGTGGAATCATTCTGGATATCTATACTGATAATTCTGGTTGTTTGGTCAGAGACATTCACACCAGGGGTCACTGGAGATCATTTTCTAGGGCTCTGGTAGTGCTCATCCTGTTCCTCCTTGCACAAAGGAGCAGATACTGGTCCTGCTGAAGAGTTAAAGACTTTCTACAGCCCTGTGCAGCTCTCCTAGAGTAACTGCTTGTCTCCTGGAATCTCCTCCATGCTCTTGAGACTGTGCTGGGAGACAGCAAACTTTCTGGTAATGGCACATATTGATGTGGCATCCTGGAGTCAACCTCATTAGTGACATTGACCCTAGCCAAATGCAAAACTGGTGAAAAATCTGTCAGAAAAGATGAGGAGGGAAAATATTAGTGGCCTCCACCTGTAAAATCATTCCTGTTTGGGGGGTGTCTCATTGTTGTTGCTTCTCTTGTGCACCTGTTGTTCAATATATACTCCGATTAAACGTGTTCCTATATTTTATTTTATTTTATTTTATTTTGAGCAGTATATTTTGGAGGCAGGCCACAAATGCTCATTCCCATAGTCAGTAAAAACACTAGATGACGCCATCAACCGTTAAATGTGAATGGTTCCGCCCACTCAGCGACGCATACCGGCTTCCTTCTTCTCACAATAACAACAGCTGGCCCCAGTTAAAGATGGCCGCCGCAACCGTAGCGGGGCTCGATGCCCACAGGATGGAGGAAAAGAAGTTCGAGTACTTCTCCTCCATCAACTCCATGGCAAACAAAATAATGCAGGAGAGGGAGAAAATCAAAGCCAAGCACGGCTCGTCCTGGGAGAAAATGACGCCGCAAGAGCAAGATAACGCTATCGACAACTGGATGATGGATCCTCATATCCGAGCCCGATACGCTATGCACAGAGTTGAGCGTGAAGAAATGGTCTGTTACCCTAAACTGCTCATTCAGACGGGCCAGAAGATAGTTCACTTCGGAGAAGAGGTAGGTAAAAGACATTAGAGTTCGGCTTTTGTGGGTTTTAAGGTGTGTTTTAGGGTGGGAATAGCCCGCTAACAGGAATAGCCTGCTAACGAGCCACGTAGCCTTTAAAATATGTTGGTAAACGTCACTCTGTCGAGACGACTGGCAGCAAATGGTATTTATATCATTTTAAAATGAATCGAAAGCTGTAACAGGAGTGTGTGTGTGTGTGTGTGTATGTGTATATATATATATATATATATATATATATATATATATATATATATATATATATATATATATATATATATATATACACACACACACATATATAAGTTTTTACATTTGTTTTAATTTTATATATTTTAAATATGCAAAGAGAAGTACTAGTTCATCTGTAAGAGATAAATACTGAAAACACGGTGGAGGTTGCAAAATCAGTGTCCTTTTATGGGCACAGGTGCTTGCAAGTAGAAACTAATAACACATTTACTGTTTTATAATAGTAATAATGAGAAAAAAACAAATCAGCTTACAACAACATTTTTGCAAGAGTTGATGTACACAAAGAGTAGCTTTGTAATAATATATATATAGCTATGACCAGATTTTGACCAACATTCAACTGATGCAGAGAAACTTCAAAACCCTCAACCCTCCTCTTAAACTGGCGGGTAGGAAGTGTCAAAAAAGTTGATAAATCAACGTGCATGAAAGAAATCCTGCTATAGTAAAACTATTTATGAAGGTGTGGGAGCTGGATTATGGAAAATATCCCAAACCACCTAACTTATTAAAATTATACTTAAACATGGGCACTGAAAGCAATAATTGTATAAGCTGAATCTGTAATCACAGCATGTGTTTCTCTGTCTAGGATATCACCTGGCAGGATGAGCACTCTGCCCCTTTTTCATGGGAAACAAAGGTAAAAATAAATAAATTCCTGTCAATTTTTTACATGTGACAGTGTATAAACATGCACATTTTGCAGAATCTTGCAATTACAAGTTAACAATGGTTTTATTTACTTTATAACATCAATTTATGGTATTTCAGTCTGTTTTTAATTTTTTTATTTCTATTTTTACTTTGTTTTTTTTGTGTTTTTTTATTTAGATATAATAGGGCAGTATGATGGTGTGGTGGTTAGCACCATCGCCTCACAGCAAGAAGATGGAGTTTGTATTTTCACCCTGTGTCTGCGTGGTTTCTCTCTGTGTGCCAAGGCTTCCTCTCACTGCCCAAAAATGCGCACGTTGAGTTGATTGGTGATTCTAAATCGGCTGTAGGTGTGAATGGGAGTGTGACTGATGGTCTGTGTTAGCCCTGTGATAGATTGGTGACCTGTCTAGGGTGTGCCCTGCCTCTCGCCCTATGGTAGCTCCAGCCCAACCATGACCCTGAATTGGATAAGCGGAAGAGGATGCATAGATGGAGAGTTTTTATATTTAATTGAGATTCTTTCTGTTGTACAGTTACTTACAGTGTTTATGGTTGCTGTAAAACAGGAATTTCACTCTTGGTATATCTTACTTTACATGTAATTCCCATCTTTCAGAGTCAGATGGATTTCAGCTTGACATCAGGCTCTGCAGACCAGGGGATCTCTTCCTCGCAGGCTGACGCAAAAGCTGTAAAGGTTCCTCATTCCAGTCAGATTAGCAAAAGTACACCAGGAACAAAGGTATGATTGGGCCTCATGTTTGAAGCAGCAGTTGGGAGTGTACTGCGGTTCATTTAGAAAGGCAGTGTTTACCTAACTAGTAATGCTCTTTTATAAAATTTGACTGATACAGTAGGACTGTAAAATTATTTAAAACCTTAAATAGTCAAGCAATTTTAAGGCAAAATTAAGTAGAAGTAGTAATTTTATTGTTTTTATTAAGTACAGTACAATATGGGACTATTACAATTTTCCCCATAACAATAGCTTGCTGTATCCACAAAAGATTAATGTGTTTTCAGATAGAATTGCTTTCTGAATAACCTTCACCTTTACTCACATTTTGAACAGAATTTACTTGAGTGTGGTTTTAGGAATTTTACCCAGCAATCCTTGCTTCATGATATCTTAAAAATGCAGAGCTTAATCAACAGGATTGTGTAATGGACTGTTTCTGTGGTTGTGAAGGTGTCTGTCAGTGAGGGCAGGAGGCCAGAGGAGGAGTCGTCTTTCTGGAAGATCAGTGCTGAGAGGTCCAGGCTGGAGGGCGAGCAAGCTGACTTCCAGTCCCTGACCCCCAGTCAGATCAAATCCATAGAGAAAGGGGAGAAACCCCTCCCATCCTACCTCCGACAGGTAAGCACGGAAAAATACCATCACATCTCATTTACTGATTGCAATCTGGTGTCATTTCTGCAGGTTGGGACTTCTTTAAAAAAGTTACAGTTACTGCTGAATTCTGAAGTAAAAGCATGATTTATGGTCTGTAAAGTTTCCAATAAATGACACATGGAACGTTCCAGCCTTTACACACGTTATCAGACTGTATCTTGAAATAGAATCTAGCCTGAAACTGAGATATCTGGCATCTGTGATGCCTCAATGAGTGTGATAGAAGCAGATGGTAAATGTAAACAAACTACAGTTTAAAAAAAAACAAAAAGAAAGAAAAGAGGAAGTAAACATTATGCCCGGTTTGTTTCTCAATATTATCTTTTTCAGCTTTTTCCTCTCCATTTTCTTACAGGAATCCTCTGTCAGCCCCAGGGAGCCTGAAACAGCAGAGCCCCATGCTCCAGCTCCTACTAGGTCCACCAAGCAGAGAGCACCTAGGCCTCCTGCTCCACCACCTCCTGTGCCCACCGCTGTCAGCGCAACCCCGGCATCCATCTCCATCTCGCCAAACCCACCCCCTCCCATCAGCGTCCCATCTTCAAATGGAGGCTGGGAGAGATCTCAGAGCACCCTGCCATCCGTCAGCAACACGGTGGATGAAATGTTCTCCTCCAGCCTGGTGTCCAAGCCCTCAAACCTCCCTAAGGAGAAAGAGAAGCAGGAAGAGAGTTCGCCCAAATTGGACATCAGCCCCAACTTTACCCAGGTAAATTCATTTTTCAAAAACTGCAGTTACTGAGTACAGCACTTTAGAAGTGGAATTGATAAGTACTTGTTTTTACTTTTTGCCCATTATTGTTTGTACTAACTTTATAGAAACGAACCTATAGCTTTTAAATTTAAACCAGGACTCGTTCTATCATACTCGTTAAATTATCTGGCCCCATGGATGAAAACTGAACTTGGATATTGACAGTGATTCATGTAACAGTAAGTCTTGGCATCTTGTGCCATAATGTTACAGCTAAGAGTTAATATGTAGCTGTTATATTTTAATTTTGTTGCTTTTGGACATAGTGGCTAAGACTCATGTTTGACCCATGTTTCTGTATTAAAGCTGCAGGCTGGTGTGTAGCTAATCCAGTCTTGGTCCAAGATGGCTCAGTGGTTAGTACTGTTGCCTCATAGCAAGAGGTTTCTTAGTTTAAACCAGGCAGCTCCGGTTAATACTCACTAGCTCAGCACAGGACACTAAAATATGAAGAGTTTAACTTCCTGGTTAAGTAATGGCCAAATAAATTTTTAAAAAATGGTGGCTTTACAGGGTCAGCACAGGTGCCACGAAAGACTGCATGCACGTCGTTTTACGGCGAAATATTCAGTTCAATCCACTTTTATTTATATAGCACCAAATCACAATAACAGTCACCTCACAGCACTTTTATATTGTAAGGTAAAGACACTGCAATAATAGACATCAGTGGTCTTTCACATCCAGTCTTTCTCTGACATGGTCACCTTCATTTCATTAGTAACAGAAGACTAATGTGTGATTTATGGTCCCGCGTAGGTGTCCACTCGAGTAGCAACGCAGCAGATCCCAGTGGCAGTGATGCTGTTGAATGGCTTGGACAGGACAGGGTTTACCAAAAAAGAGGAACATGAAAATAAGAATCCACGAGAAGCACAGACAGCGGCTGCGGCGGAGAGTTTTTGTTTTGAATTCTCAGTTTTCATTATAAACTGGCACAAGTATGTGAGCCAGGAGGGAGACCACCCAAGATGTTCTTGTTTTTATGAAAAAAAAATCACTAAAGCACAAATGCTAAAGAGGGTTGTTGCTATGAGGAATCAAAGAGAGAGCCCCAAGCTTTTATAGCCTGAAAGGCCCATGTGAGCTACATCATCTGACGAGCCTCTCGTGTCAGCCAGTTGTCAGCAAGATCTCCTCTAAGGCAGTGGGAGGGACAATACAAAAGAAGGTTTCTCTATTATGACTTTTGTGTTGGCAGGGGCTAAGCTAAAGTAATAATGGCACAAACACAACCAGTCTCCGTACAATATCTTCTGTCCCTTATGCTATTCATCAGCGTCTCCCTGTCTCTTTTCAGTTTAACACAAGCAGCAGCATCCTGAAGACTGGATTCGACTTCCTAGACAACTGGTAAACCACAGCAGAACCCAGTCACCGCTCTGAATGAGTCATCCTCATCATCACTTTAGAGGACCATACTGCCATGACTACACACATCCACGTCTAGATTTAAGAGACAACATTCTTTAAAAATCACCACATTATGTTCTTGTAATCGTCTCCAGTGGGTAGTTAAGACATTATCTCACTGCCCCTGTGCTGGTGGGTTGTTTTTTTTTCCCCTCCCCTTTCTCTTCTTGGAATAGGATTGAATCCTTAGAACTGCCAAACACCCCCCCATTTTACACTTGATATGAATAACAATGATAGAAAATACGAAGGAGGAATAAAGCTGATTGGAAATCCAGTCAGAGAAAAATGTTGTTTGTGTATGCTGGGTTTATTGACCTCATGTACACACTGGCCACATAATCCTGATAAATGCGGTAACCTGATGATTTTGCTGCTTGCCGTCTGAATGCACAATTGACTTCAAATGTAGCTCTTAGACACTCATCTAGCAACAGTTTTATACCGTAAGCATGGAACGAAACACTAAAACCCTGTCCATGTTTTTCTTATGATTTTGTTATGATTTTCTTCTCATGTGCTTTTTATTTATACTTATATATTCCTGTAAACCTAAGAGATTTAGAGTAGTGCTCAGTGTTGCAGTCCTGGCTCACATAGTGCAATTACTACAGTAGAAATCATGGGATTTTACAGTTATCTCTCTTATTACTGCAGAATGTATTTAAAGCTTTTATACGTACATAGAAGTTGATGGTTGGTTTAAACACAGCTAAAGTAGAAACCTTCTCTTTGGTATTTAAACACACACACACACACACACACACACACACACACACACACACACACACACACACAGGAGGGAAAAACAGCTGGGAAGTGTTCACACTTAGTCATGCCAAAGTCATGGGCTTTATGTCCGGGCTGCTGTGGGAACCTGTTACAGATGTCCTGTATGGATTGAGCTCCTTGCCAACACTTTCACCCCTCCCGCCTTTCACCTTTGACCTCAAAGTAGTGCTGAACAAAGCTAGTGTGCATCTATAATGACTTGTGTGGTAGGTAAATGGGCAGGCTTATAGTGATTGGTAGCACTTGTCTCAAATGTACGTGTAACATCTAGTACATTGTTAGATTTCACAGATTTTATATTTATCTGCTCATTGTATCTTCTGTTTACACATATGTATCACACTCGTGCATTTTGGGGTCACAGTTTGGAAGGAAGTAAATAAATTAAACTTAAACCTGCCTCTTTTTCATTTTAAATTTTTTTCATGAACCATGTTCCTTTGTAATGGACATATCACACCGACAAGTAATCCCTAGTTTAATAAAGGCCATTCCATGTGGAGCCAATGGAGGAGGTCACTGCAGTAGCTTATAGTAGCAAATGCCACATCAGTTGGTGGAATTAGTTTCATATTAGAAAAAGAAATCGGCAGTTCCACTGCCAACCCAAAGTTTTGCTCCAGGGTGGTCAATTGTTTGTCATCAGAACTTTTTTCCTGCTTGTTTGCATTTTTGTTGACCTCAGCTCCATGAGATCAGTTTCTCCAGCTATAATTTCTAAGAGCTCCAACATGCCGTTAGGAAAAAGGGGCGAGAAGGGTGCCGCAGATGATCATTAGACCTAAATTTACCGTCTCCCTCGGGTGCAAAGCGACCACAATGCAGTGTGTATTTTAAGAATGTGAGAGCAGTACTCTGTTTCATGCATTATTAAGGGCTGATGTAGGCATGGCTACATGAGACAGTATATGGAGCTGAGAGACTCGCACTTAAGGTAACATTTGTCAGTGTTGCAAGCCTTTGATGGGCCTAAATATCTAAAATAGTTCTTTGAACTTCAGTAAAGTCTGTAGAGCAAATATGCTAGCTGTTAGCCTAGCTTCACATAAAGACTGGAAATGAGAAAGATTGCTTTCCTGTTTTAGCCCAAAGGTAGTCTAAAGCCTCAAGGAGTCATATCTGTATAGAATAAAAACATGCAATGTAACAATAAGTTAGCTTTAGAGGTGCAGGTGCTCTGCAGGCTTCCATTATTCATAGTAAGTGAATGGGCTGTTGGCAGTGGCTACGTAGCATTTAATGTATCCAGGCAAGAATGCACGATTATTATAGTTCATTAAAACTAAAACTAGGTGTAAAAACATGTTAGTTCACTAAAATAAAAGCAAGACTTTTGAACAAATTCAAACTAACTGAAACTATGTTTTGAACTTTGAAAATTAAATAAAATACAATAAAAATATAGAGGTTTGAATCTTTGTCAGCTTGTAAAAAAGCTGCAAAAATAGCATCCAAAATATTGAACTGTTCAGCTGCTTCTGGACAGAAAATAAACGCTCCTTTTATTTTGACAAATACAGGGCAGCAAGAAGGTCGCCTCACAGCAAGAAGGTCCTGGTTGGAATCCACCAGCCGGCTGGGACCTTTCTGTGGGGAGTTTGCATGTTCTGTCTTTGCTTGTGTGGATTTTGTCTCAGAACTCTGAGCTTTCTCCCACAGTCATGCATGTTAGGTTAACTGGTAGCTCTAAACTGGCCATAGGTGTGAATGTGAGCATGAAGGGTGGTCTGTCACTCAGACTCTCTCCCTATGACAGCTGGAATAGGCCTCCTGAATTGGATAAGTGGAAGAAAATGGAAGGATGAAAATAGAGTATAAATAATATATGCAAAACAAGGGAAGCATGCTGATTGGCCCGTGATGGCAACCATTGAAAAATAATGACTAGATGCTAGAAGTGTAGTTAATTCACAATGGAAACTTATGTGTAAAGGTAACTTTTTTATTATTATTTTTGCAATCTAACCAGTAAAAAACCAAAAGCAGAATTGTATCTATTGGCCCTGCCCCTTATATATAATAAAAACGTTTAATCGATTAAATTTACATGTTTGGACTACAGCTGACTGAATGGCCAGCTTGGGTAGCAAGGCTCAATTTTGGAACCGGCCTCAAGTGGCTATACGAGGTACTGCAATTTTTAGCGCTTGGGCATTAGCTTTATTTCTCAGTCCCTGAAGTCACATCTGCAGAGCCTGCTTCTTCTTCCCATTCGAAACTTAGCACCTACATTACCCAGAATGCAACTTGTCATCTGACAGAGTTGAGCAAATATGAGGAGTATTCAGACCCACTGAGTCAGGTGAGATCACTTGAGGCAGTTTCAGTGTTTGCACAGCTCCCTGTGCAATTATATATATATAAAAAAAAGCCTTATATGCAGTAGTAGGCTACTTGTTAGCAGACTTCAGTGTGTGCAACACTGGCACAAATTCACTTTGAAGTTGTGTAGAATTAGGCTACAATGCGTGACTTTAAACGAGTCAGAGTCAGGTCATAACCACCTTACATTGCTGGTATATCATATATTATGTCTTCAAGTTTGCCCGCTCTATCTGAGTTCATCACCACCTTCTCTGGACTGAGGCACCTCTGTCCAGTCCAGCCACCGCACTGCAGCACCACCCAGTGCTTCCAGACCCTGAATGGCTGCTTTGTGTTCAGGAAATGTTTGGGTGAAGATTTTTTTTTTCAAATATTTGGATGAATGAAAATCATCACATGGTATTAAAGTTACAACGAAAACAGAGGCAGGATTCTAGTTGTGTAACACTTTGTTACCTTATGTCTGGCAGACTAATGAGGTAGTCTACAGACATTATTAACTGAAAATAAAACCAAAGGTCATCTTTGCAGAGCCAACAGAAATGTTATTATTGTTCCTGACTGATGTTTTCCCCTATTCTAAAAGCTTTGTTCACATCCGAGAAGTCAGACACGATAAGGCTCGGTGGAAATTTGACTGAGTCATCCAGATATTTTGGCGCTGATACACTCGATAAGTGAGCAAAGCTTATATTTCAGTCCTATTCTACAGAATTATGACTCTTAGGATTATTTCATTTCGTGCACTAGTTAAGAGTATGACATAAATGTCTTTCAATGTACAGCATGTACTTTGTGAGCATGTAAAAAAAATGTATAATGTATAAGGACGCATCTGAATATAGTTGCTTTGATTTCATTGTTTCCATAAACCAGTGATAAGAAATTATAATGTCAAAGCAGGGATTTTCTTGCTCACATTTTTTTCCAGACCATTGGTTGACTCCAAACTGAGGTCTGGAAACGTGTCTGGAATTAGTTGTGTTACTGAAACAGCTGTGCATGTGCAGCTGTCCTCCAGACCCGACTGTCCCTCGCAGTCCCTGTCTGAGCTCCACCCAGTCTCCACATCACACAGCCTTTCCTCATTCGCTTCCCTGGAAACTCAGCTGGATTCTTGTGGCATTTTAACTGGCATACCTCCTGCTGCAGGCCCAAACACACATGGACACACATACATACACACACATATCCGCTTACATAAGGTTTCAGTGGCAGTTTTGTCATTATGTCACCATTTCCTAAACAAATTCACAAAACCATACTTCTGCTGCCAGCAATGTATTTAATTATACTAGAAAACTTTGTCAAACAGGCCAAATTATATATATTTAGCCAAATTAATAAAAGGGCTATTTGTATATATGATATATAGTATATATAATTTGACTTTGAAGTTAGGTGAGGTCTGTTCCCTCCATGAAAAATGAAGCAGAGATGTTGACGCAAGTGAAGGAGGCCATCATTAGGCTGAAAAACCAAAATAAATCAGAGATAGCAGAAACATTCGGAGTAGCCAAATCAACAATCTCATACAGCCTTAAAAAGAAGGAATGCACTGGCCAGCTCAGCAACACCAAAAGGGCTGAAAGACCACAGAAGATAATGAAAGAATTCTTTCCTTAGTCTGCAGAGTCTAAAACCAAGAGACGCCTTCAAGAATGACAATACAGAGAATTTACAACAAGGCGCACACCGCTGTTTTAACTCAAGAACAAGAAGGTCAGATTAGACTTTGCCAGAAAACATCTAAAAGAGCCTGCACAACTCAGGCAGATAAAACCGAGAGAAAAAGTATGGAGAAGGACAGAAGCAGCTCACCACATCGTGTCAAACATGGTGGAGGTAATGTTGTGTCATCTGCATACACGGCCGCTCTGTAGAACCAAGCCACTACTGTTCATTGATGATTTGACCGCTGTTAGAATCGGTCAGTCCATCTTCTTCTGTTTAACAAGTCCAGGAATGCGGGGTGGGGCTGCTGGGATCTATCCCGGCTGTCATTTGGGTGAAAGCTGGGATGCACCCCGGACAGCTTGCCGAGGACAGATTTAATTGTTCAGGCCACAGGAGCGTTTCAGCTCCAATCTGTGAATGAGTCATTCACGTTGGTTTTCAGAGATGTTCCTGAGCCGGTGATTTCGACTCCAGAGTAATTCCTCTTTATAACACGGCACTGCATGAGAGCCTGAAGATCACGGACATTCAGTTTTAGTTTCTGGACAATGCATTGCATAGAAATTTCTCCTGCTTCTCAGAATTTTTTAGTCGCATTATGTACCGTCTGTGAGGGAATGCACAAAACAGTTGCATTTTTTCACTGAGATATGCTGTTCACACTCTTCCACAACGCGGTGACCCCTCCCCATCTTTACTGCTCTCTTTTTATGCCCACTCATGTGAGTTAATCCACCAGGTGTTTGGTTTCCCCAGTCTTTTGTCATCCCTGTCTCAACTTTTTTCAGTTTAAAAATGTTCTATTTATCTTTGTACATTTAGAGTTTTGGATTGTGAATAATTGCATTCTGTTTTTATTTACATTTTGAGAGCATTCCAACTTTTTTTTGGAAACAGAACTGAAATAAAATGCTCACTTTTCCTTACCCTCACCTGTCCTGTTAGAATTAGTAGTTGAAAGTGGCCAGCATTCAACCTTTTCGTACACATTGGCACAAGCACAAGAAGTCATAAAGATGCAGTTACTAAAGAGATGGGAAGGATGAAGCCTTTATTTTAAGCTAATTTAATCCTAAACATTGGATTATCTGATAAATTTGTTGCCAATACATTGGGGGTATTTATAAAAGCCTCAGTAAATCTTCAGAAGACATTAATGCAAAGCTGGGAACAAGCCTGTTTTTCTTGGTCCGTGAACTGTTTATGCTTTAGAGATACTGTATGTGTTTTCCACCGGACAGAGACCTGTAAATCCACAGTGTGCACACAAAGAGTGGAAATGGGAGGTAGGAGGAAAAACAAAGAGCTTTCCTTTGTTTGAAAGGAGCGCTACTCTGACGGAGGAGAGAAGAACGGGCAGCAGGCAGGCATAGGGGCTTTATTTTTTATTTTTCCTGTTTGATACCTGTGATGTTTTGTTTTCTTTTTTTTAAAGGGGGCTGTACACCAGCTCCCATTCACACATCTAACGGGAGATTCCTGCTGCCTTCCTGCTGCTCCTCCAGGGAAAGAGGAGTGAAGGAGAGGGGGGGGACGCAGACAGTGAAAGGAGAGAGACAGAGAGAGAGGCTTGGAGGAACAGAGGGAGTTTTTGCTGCTGAAGGAAAAGCAGAGTGACCATGAAGCAGAAAATGGGACCGGCTGCCACCTCAGTCGCTCTGCTGTGTTTATGTTCTCTGGGTGTGTGTGTTCCTACAGGGACGATCAGCGCTGCATCAGCACAGGTCAGGACTTCATATGCTGTACGTTCGGTTCTGCGCTCTTTTTAGAGACTCCTCTCACTGTTGTGTTTTTCCCTGTTTGTTTGGTTAAGACACAGACTCCTCTCATATTCAGTACATGTATATAAGTGAATGTGAAGGTGTGTGTTTTAGTGAATGAGGCAATCCAGACACATTAGGGCAGATTTTTTTTTTTTTTTTTTTAAAGACAAACCTGTGAATTAAGTGGAAAACATGACCTAAAACTGCTTTATCTACTGTAAGTTATGATGTAATGGAAAGGACATGTGAAGAACTGATGATGACACACCCAGAGAAGCAGATCAACCCAACAGGTTTTTCTTTCATTGGACTTGTCTGTGTGTGTTTGACTTCAAAATAAAACACCCCTCTCCCGCCAGCGTGCCATAAGCTACCGAGGGAACATGTTAATACTTGTGAATATAATGTTGTTGCTGATCAAAGTACAGACCGCGTGCTTTCCAGCTAAGATGGACAGATATTAAACTTTTAAAGGGAAACATTTTTATCCACTAAGCTTTAAAATCTAAATATAAAACAATAAACTTAGTTGAGCTCCTCTGTGTCCCATAATTGTAATGGAAGTGAAATTGTTGGCCTGACTTGATTTGAGTGGCTCTGCTTTCTACTGTAAGGAAATTATGAAAGTAAAATAGCTCCAGATGTGTATAAACTGGATTTTGGATACAACTCTAATAAGTTGGTCTGGGGTGGGAAGGGAAGGCGGCTTTGGTTTTACTTAAACCACTAAAGCCCAGTCACTAAACGCACTTAAATTTGATGGACTGGGAGTTTTATGTGCATGTGTTTCAACAGGCATCTGAACCAGAGGTGAAGAGGACAAGAGGCGATGTTCCTGATATTCTTCCAGAACCTGAACCAGAGCCGACCAGCCCACTATCGGACTTTGAGAACTCATACAACTATGTCTGTATGTTATTTTCTAAATGTTTGAAGCCTTGTTTAGACAAACACTGAATGGTTTTGGTCGTAGGAGTCAGAAACCTATAATATCACCCATAATCAGAGTCTTATCTCTGCACTCTAAGACAGGCATCGCCCTTAAGAGTTGGTAGAGACCAAAAAAGAGCTGAGTAATGAAACCAAACTTGGTTAGTAAGATGCATCTGTATCGGTATGGCGGTATCACATGGACACTAATACCTGCAAATGTGTAAATATTAGCATTTCACTCACCAAAACTGGACATCCCTGATGCCATCGTTGAGCGTTCACATCCAGCCCGTCTTTGGACGTTGGCATTTAGTTTTGGGACCAAGAGGTGACCACGTTTGGAAAGTAGCACATATGGATGCAGTTCCCTTCTTCGGCTTGTTCTCTTCCTTAATAAATAAAATAATAATAAATTTAAAAACAAAAAAAATCACACTGTGCTCTCTGTCACACTCTACTCGGGCCCACAGTATCCAGACTGGCCAGTGTGGACCTGGCAATCCACAAGCTGAATGTGGGTCACTACACTCTGGATGTTAAAGTCAGCCAGTTGATGGACCGTCTCTCTAGGATGGATGGTAAGAGCAGTGATGGTTTTCCCCACTATCTCAGTTTAATTGTAGTGTGTGTGTGTGTGTGTGTGTGTTTGTGTGTGTAGGTATAAATTGAAGAGTAGGGGTATTGATGTTGTAGTGCAGGTAGCTTTTATTTTCCACTGCAGACCTTAATATTGAAGAAAACTAGTGAGAACAAAGCCTTGCGCTGTACTAACTTCTATGTCCTCTGCTTTCTCTTGCGCCTCATCACTCACATGGCAGCTAAAGTCGGGGAGCTGGAGGACAGCATCCGGGAGGTCTACCAACACAGCAAGGACAACCGCAAGGAGATCGGAAGGCTGGAAGGTACAAGTGTTATTTTTTTTCCTTATGACTTGTTAAACTATCCGTAATGAAAAATAATAAGTAAAACATATATAAAAAAGTTTTTCACCTAAAATTCTCACTGTAGGATAAATAAATTGTTACCAGACTTTTCATTTAATTGAGGAGGGGTTGTATAAGCTGTAGCCCAGGTACGCACATCATCTTACCTACTTTGTTTCTGTGATATTTAAGTGCATAGAAACGTGCAAGTTGAATGGCAACCTGGGCACATGATGCAACATGCAGGAGCTTACATGTCATTGTTCGGGAATATGCAAATAAACCTTATGTTTGTATCAACAAGGTGTGCTGAAATTTTACAGCATTTCTGTCATCTCTGTCGGCTAAATTAAAGGGTACCAGAGGTACACTCAGATACTTTTAACCTGAAGATCGTGCTGATGGCTCGGCACTCCAGGCATTACCCGAGTAGATGTAGCTGCATGAGGCATGACAAAGGCTTGACTTGATTCTGGGTAGTAGTTCGACATAAAAAAAAGGAGGGAGATGCACCACAGCTTAGTCAGTCAATCAGCTCTGATACCTGCAACCAAAACCAACGTTTCCAACAGAGAACTGTCCCCACTGCTTCCCGCAGTTCTGTGGCTTGTTTTAGCACGTTTTTATATTCAGGCCATGAATTTGTTTTGATTCACTCTTCTTGTTGCATGGTAACTGTTTTCCGTGGAAAATAAACCCACATACGGTACCTGCTCAGGCTCAAACAGCAAACACAAACTTTTTGCATTAAGCTGGAGAATTCAGCAGTCACAAAAACAAAGTCCCTCAGGTGATGGTGGAGACCAAAACACAGCTAAAAACAGACAACAGATGTATTAATTTCTGTAGGCCAGCAAGTTTCCCACAGTTACTTTATAAGGTTACCAAGAAGGGGTTAGATAAACCATAGAGACCAGAACAAGAGTCCTTGTTATGCGTTTATTTCTATTGTAAAGTTTTTATATGGTTCTCTACGGGGACTGCCTCACTTTTGGAGCCTGCGTCAGGTGGCCAATCCAGAAACTCATCCTAAATGTCTGAAATCGCATCAGTCTCATTTTTCTGTGCTTCAAAGGGTGCGAGAAGGGACACCGGATCGGCTACAAGTGTTATCTGGTGTACAATAGCCAAGAGGATTATGCCGGAGCGTCCAGGAAGTGTATAGAACGTGGAGGACGCATGGCGATGCCGCGAGATCGCAAAGAGCAGGAGGCCTTGGCTGACTACGTCAAGACTTTCTTCCACCCCGGAAACTGGCCGGTCTGGCTGGGCATCAACGACCTGCGCTCTGAGGGCCTGTACCTCTTTGACGATGGGACTCGGGTCACATACTTCCAGTGGCGTAAACACTTCCTGTCCAGCCAGCCGGACGGAGGGAGGCGAGAGAACTGCGTGGCGATGTCGTCAGATGACGGCGACTGGTGGGACCACTACTGCGATCGGTCCATGAACTACATGTGCGAATTTGATGACAGGGTGGCTCTTTAGAAGGAACTCTTTTTTTTTTTTATGACATCAAATACCAGCAGCTGGTCATTAGAAATCAAAATCCATTTTTAATTTTCTAATAATTTATTTTCATTTAAGGCATTGTAGCGTTGTTTAAGTAGTCTCTTGCTGGATGGAAATACTTCATAGTATTTAAAGCCTTTTCAGTGATGTCTCATACACAGAAATTCCTGCATTGCTATTTCAGTCCTGTACTGATTTATGACTTATGAATATTACATTATTCATGCTGCAGCAGTAATATGAGTTAAAGCCAGTCGGGACTCTGCTGTGATTTCATTCACAGACTTCTAAATATTTGACAAGTTTCCAAAAAAGGGAAAAATGGAAAGCATTTGGAGGCGTTTTCCTCAGCACATTCTGAACCTCTTGAAGGGACGAATCAGTGTGCGCTCTGGCTGAAGTGGCATTAAGCAGCATTTCTCTGTTACACACCGAAGATGTTTTCACAAAGTCTAGCACGGGGCGTGATTCCCGTTAAACTGCTCATTTTATAACTTTGGTGAGACAAAACTGCAGTCTCACTTCTGAGCCCCTTTTTACCTCCTTAAAATGACACATCACTGTATGCAAATGTATCCTAAACCAGAGTGCATACATAAAATGAGAAAATTGTACTGTACATAAAAGGCTGGATGGTTCTTTTTTTAAAAAAAATAAATCTTTAACAGAGGTTGATACAGTGCACGTCATCACTTTCTGATCAGTCACACTCATTCAACTCGAAAGAAAGATTTATTTCCTTTGTAAGGCATGGTGCTATTTTTTTTTTTTTAAATACTACTGCTGAATCAACAGCATAAAATGATTTTTAATGTTAATAACCAAGACAAAACCTCCTCAATTCCTGAACTGTTTAGGAATACAGAGGTGAATTCCTTTTTTTTTTTTTTTTTGCTACAGAGGATGTCACAGGCCTTGTTATATTTTGTCTAAATTGTCAGAAATATGTACGAACTTTATTACAAATGGCACTTTTTTAAATAATTGCATACATGACCATATATTTATACCAGTTTTTTTTCATATTTTTATTAATACTCTGCCCTAACTGGGCTGTGATTTTACCATCAAATTACTCACAGATCAAAGCTACAAAATGATGAGCTGTGCACAGCAGCTGTTAAAAGGAGCAATTTGCCTGATTTCTGGGTAATGATGTCATTCAGACGTTCAAAATTACAAAAGTGTTACCTTCCACTGCCACTAGGGGTCGCAAAAAATCCAAACCTGCTAAATGCACCTTCAAAGGTAAAATTGATCAATCAAATCACTGTCCTTGTTAAAGTTAAATAACCTACAATATATTATAAAACTAAGTTTTAATTAGATCCACTACTTTATTTAAAATGCTGCCATCACAATGCCAAAACAACAAAAAAAGAGCAGTTGTCTCTGCTTCGCGCCACAGCATCAGTCGCACCTCTTCACGATGTCATGAGCGGAAGGTGTGACATCATGAACGTGAGTCAACGAGCTGCTCTTCCTCTCTGGCGTCAGCTTTAAGCCGCTCGTACCGCAAATGAATCTAGGCTCAGTGTCTGCAACTGTTGTGGTGAATTTCACAGCTTCTGCTTATAAGCAGAGTTAGTGGATCCCGCGGTCCACAGCCTGCAGGACGTCTTCCACAGTCAGCCTGTCCAGAGGGTCTTTAGATGGATGAGATAGAAGCACCTTCCCTGCATCGTCCAGCAAAAAGTCACCTCCCAACTGAAAAGATAAGCAGTCATTGCTCAGTTATTACCACTCTGCAAATTTTAAGGGCCAGAAGAAGAACCGAGTGTTAAAATTAAAGTCAAGTCAGTGAAGAAAAACGCCTCTGAGACTGTGTGACAGTAGTACATCACACAGTACAGCAGTAGTACAAAGAAAAAAAACTGTTTTGCATGATTTTCAATGATGCCCGATAACAAAGCGACAATGAGAACTACTTTGGACTACCACGTCCACCTTAACAAGTCACACTATCTGTTACGGCCCATTTAAGATTAATTTTCTAAAATAAGAGTAAACAGCTATAACTAACATAGTACAGAGACATGTAAATATGAAAATAGTGTTAGAATGTAAAAGGTAATGAACATGTTGCTCCATAACATGCTGCATATATAAATAAATAACTGTTTACCATTAAGATCGCCTTAAAAGGACAATGTGAATGTGCCACTGCCCTCAAGTGGCCTAAAAATGAATTACAGCTGAAACCCATGGAGTCCCTTAAACCCCAAAAGATTCATTTTTGTTATAGGAACCCCGATTGTTTCAGCTTGTGGGCATTATAGTTTGTAGTATAACCAATACTCATTCTAAAGTGCACTATTAAAAAGCACATGAAATATTTTTACTGTTTAGAGTATATTGTGACCTGACCTGACCCCCCTGTGATTTTATGTGGCCTACCACTTCATGGCTAAGTTGCTGTCATTCCCAATCATTTCCACTTTGTTACAATACCGCTAACAGTCGACTGTGGAATATTTAGTGGCAAGGAAACAACTGGACTTGTTGCACGGGTGGCATCCAATCACGGTACCACGCTGGAATTCACTGAGCCCCTGAGAGCGACCCATTCTTTCACTAATGTTTGTCAAAGCAGTCTGCATGCCTAGGTGCTTGGTTTATACACCTGTGGCCATGGAAGTGATTGGAACACCTGAATTCAATGATCTGGATGGGTGAATGAACACAACATAGTGTAATTATGGACACTATTCACACCAAGATGTGGTACCATGTAAAATTCAAGGCACAGAGGAAAGGAAGGATGGAGGTAAATTCAACCCTGGATAATTTTTTTCTCCACAGCGTCACTCGTCAAAAGGTTTTTGCAGACTTGTGCATTCTTACCTGGTAGAGGTCTTCCAGCAGACGATGCGGGAAATCTGGGAAGTCTATGTTTGCAGCTACATAGTTTGAGTACTGTAGCAGGCAGTCAAACTTCATCACCTTGGTGTAGGATGAGCCGAGGCCAAAACTTCTGTACACCTGTGCCAGAAAAGACACATTAACTTACCATGAGTTTCATAGAGTTGGTAGTGTTTTCTCTCTCTCTCACACACACACACACTTTTTGTGACAGATGATTGCTTGTGTGCCATGTGGAAAATGTTCTTTTTTCATATTTGGTTGTTTCCATTTTACTCCAGCTAACATCTGGTGGTTAACTTTTCAGAATAAATGGTTTGGAGGCTGAGGTCACCGGGCTTTTATGACACATCATCAAACAGCTGCTAAATGCTCTGGTTCCCCTTAGTTTGTTTGTACTGAGCCACAGCCACAGCTACTTTCTATAAATTACAGTGACCTATTTAAAGTTTATTCACCTCCCTAACAGCACTGAATAGAAATATAAAATATAATACATTATGCAGATGGACTCTAATACATTTGATTGTTTTTATTTTCATTCATTTTAACCAAAGCAGAGTCCATTAGCATTCCACTGTTAAATAATTAAACGTACTGATGACAGAAAAAGATCTTAACCTTTCTCTGTGGATCCAGCAGGATGTCGAAGGTACATCCAGTCTGCTCCAACCACAGCTGAGCTCCCTCGATGCTGCCGAAAGAAACTATCAGGACCCGCACTGACCGAGCCTCCAGGAGGGCCTGCAGACGACGAGATGTTAAACGCCGATAAACACTGTTGATAAGTTTCCTTAAAAGGCCTCTTTTTGCTTCTCTTGACTATTGTTATTTCACTTTTAATTCTATGGCCATTTGCTTGGTTTTGTTTTTGTATAGACCTAGGGTTAATAGGTTGTGGCTGCAAGGTCAAGTGAGGACAGTTACTTTGGGAAAAATGTTACATGCTTTCTTGCTAAGAAGTTGAAGTTTGTAGTATGAATGAAGCTGGTTTTCTTCACAGGGATCTCAATGATCACAGAAAATAATTAGCCCTATATTTAACTTCTTATAAAACGTGCATCTTCTAATTGTTTATCATCCATCCATCCATCCATCCATCCATCCATCCTCTTCTGCTTATCTAATTTGTTTGCTGTTCCTGAGTTTTAAAGCTAGTTTGTAATAGTATCACTATGATGGCTGTTTGGCCACTTAGCCACTTTTATTTTGAAAAAAAAAGAGTATATTTTCACTTTTAACATTAATATTAGAGAATTAACTGATTAATGAATTTGGCCCAGTGTGTCTAACGGTATGTGGCTAAGACTGGCTGGAGTTCCCGGAGGGTGAACTTCTCTGAGAATAAAATGGAAAAGGGCAAAGTTAATAATGTTAGCCTAAACTCTGAGTGAGATGAAGAGTGATGATGACATCATGTAAAACAGGAAGTATAAAAATGAAGGCCATTATTATGATGACTAATTCATAAAAAGACAGATTTTTTTTGTTTTCAGTAAAGTTAAAAAATGTAGCAAAGAAATAAAAATCAAACTCTGAGCAGATTACTGATCCCATCTTTTTACCCCTGAGATAATAAGATTACATTTTAGTGCACTCTGAAAAGTCCGTAGACTTGGTTTTAGGTCAAACTGCCTTTTATGATTATGATGATTGTTGTTTTATGTTAATCGGTATACCTAGCAGCCACTCTCATCATCACAAACTGGCCTTTATAGATTCAAACCTTAAACTTGGCTTTCTCTGTTCTCACCCCTCCAAGCAGTCATTTGTGGCTTTTGGAAATTACCAATTCAAAATTAATTCAAAAAATATATATTTTCTATATTTTGACTGACCTGACAGGCCTCCAGCTCGGTCACATGGTCTCGTGACAGCAGACATCCAAAATGTCTGGTGAGAACCAGCAGCAGGTTTCTGACCCTGACCCAGGTACTGACCCAGAGTCACACTCCTTTAAACACACAACCACACAATGAACCAACAACTCTTAACGAAACACCGAAGCCAATCTCTGGCTTTCATTTAACAAAAACAAAACCAAAATGCACACGTTCATCCCGAGTGGGTTGATTGAGACACAACATACACCACTTCAAACCAGCTGATGATTTTAGCTGTAAACTGGTTTTTGCTGAGGGCGCCACCATCAGGGCTGGTGTGTGAACTTACTGTCCACTCCTTCCATCTGTAAACAGAGTTTCTGGGCTCAGACTGTCTGCCTTGTTTCCTCCAGACAGCTGCACGTCTGTTGTCTGCAGACCTTCGTCGACACTCTCCAGGAAGGACTCCCACTCATTCTGCAAACAAAAGCACACGCAAAATAGACAGATTAAAGAGTTAAACTGTTACAGTGTCATGCGTTTGCTTTACACTTATAAAAATGAACAAATGCCAACATCTGCTTGGAAACTAAACAAACCATTTTAAAAAATAGCAGTAAGTTTTATAAACTAACTTCTCCAAATTTCCTCAATCATCAATTAATTGTTCAGGTGATGAATAATTACAAAAAAAATCTGCATTTCATCAAGTCTGGACAGAAGTATCAATTTTTTTTTGTTTTTTTAAACGCATACTTTCATTTGGTTGGACATTAATATTAAAAACACACAGAAGCATACTATAGTGGATCGTCTACCAATCTGAAGGGGTCCTTGGGTAAGGCAAATTTGCCAACAATTTGTGAATATAATTCATCATCAAAATATAATTAGGTCACACTTTTAATGCCTCCTAGTAACCTTAATTCCCACAAATATACTGCAATAAGGAGCAGGACATGCATTGTTGGATTAATTAGTAGAAAATAATTAATTGATAATTCAACCAATCCACCAAGATATCATCATCATCTTTGACAAAATAAACAAACAACAGCTAGCAAGATCAAATATTTCTGACTTTCTTAAAGGAAGTTTGCACGTGCACAGACCTCCAGCTGCAGAAGCTCCTCCACCTGCTCTCTCACCGCTGCACAGCTGGAATAATACACACGACTGATGATACGAAAGGTTTCAGCACAGCAAAAGAAAATGATAAGCAGCACAACATCGTCTGCCGTCCAACGTCCAACAGTCAGCATCGAGATCACCTGAGCGAATGCTACTTGATTTGCTGCTGTCAGCAGTTACAGTTCTGCGCAAAAGTCTTGAGTCACCCCTATTTTCATGAGGAAAATAGGAAATAGGTTTGCTGATTTATTGAAATGTGTGTAAACAAAAATGGAAATATAGTTTATGAGGCAAAATCAGAGTTTGCACAGTTTTAAGAAGCTCGAATGTCAATATTTGGGATGACCACTTATTGTTCAACACAGCCTAAACTCTGAGGCAAGCTTTCTTGTAATTTCTTCAGGAATAGTTCTCCGGGCTTATTGAAGGACATTCAAAGCTCTTCTTCGGATGTTGGCTGCCTTTTGTTCCATTCTCTGCCAAGATGATCCCACACTGCATCAATAATGTTGAGCTTCAGGCTCTGGGGAGGCCAATCCATGACTGATAGGGTTCCATTGTGTGTTTTTCTATCCAGGTATGCTTTTACTGCATCTGCAGTCTGTTTGGAATCACTGTCACGCTGAAAAATGAAGCTGTTGCTAATCAGATGTGTTCTGGATGGTATTACATAATGGATCAAAAATATGAAGCTACTTTTCTGTGTTCATAATTTATTCTATTTTGACAAGATCCCGAACACCACTGGCTCTCTCCCGACCTCCTCCTCACATGTTTGCGGATTCATCACTCCACAAGTACTGTTCCCACTTTTCACAGCAGTTTTTGTGTAATGGCACAGCCTTCCACTGAGACCAGTTCTGATGAGCCTTCAGTGAACAGTAGATGGATCAGCTGAAGGTCCTGCTGTATCTCTCAGGTCCTGTATCAGGATTTTTTTTCCCCCCTATTTCTTAGAAACCGTTCATTTGCTGTAGATAGTGTTTTAGGCCTGCCACTCCTTATGCCCTCCACTTGTTCATTTTCTCAAACTTTTCAGGTTTTCAGCTTGTTGGTGCAAATATATATATATTTTTTGTTTGTCAAACTGTGTTATCTTTGGTATTTTTCATGGACTCAACTTAAGAAATGGAAACACAATATGTATTTTTGCAACAGATTGTTACAAAAACACTTTTTTAGGGGCTCCTTTCTGTTATGTGTAGATACAACACTCCTCTGAAAATGCACGGGTACAACAACAAGACTGAAAATGAGTGAAAAAGCAGCCAATGTCCAAAGAAAGACTTTGAAAGCCCTTCAGAAAGTCAAAAACATTCATAAAGGTCTGGCTCCTTGAAAGCAGGACATGAAGAAATGCTCAAGACTCCGGCCTGCACAGTACTGTAGTTTCACCACGGGCCAGATTTTTCAGCATGCAAATTTCTGATTCTTGTTAAATGTTATTAAGTTATCTTTTTGGAGGCTGGGTTATATTATCGATATTTTCTCTTTATTATTCCTCATTTTATTAGGTCTACTGCCTCCCTCGCGTGTTTTGCCTCAGCAAATTGCTTTGCATTAATTTTATATCACAGGCATGATGGTGTCAAGGAATTCAAATACAAGGCAATAAGGACACATGAAAAATATTCCCCAGTAAAATTTCTTAAAGAAAATCTGTGCCATTTGCCACCCTTACAAATTATCTATGTGGTTTTATTTTGGCTTGCTAGCTAAATATACTTACTGATACAACTTCTGCCAAATAGCCTCGGCTTCACTCTTCTTCTTAACTCCAAGGCTGCTTAACAGATTGAATGGTGATTATTTTTATCATAAAGACAAAAAGAAATGTGTTTCTTTAAGCATTAAGTGACAAATCCTACCTTTTGTAGAAGTTAGCTCCAGCTGTGATCAGGCCGAATAGAGTGGTGATTTTATGTGGGACAAAATTCTCCAAGGAGGCTGCAAGAGAACAAAGAGCCTCAGTTACTGGGCCCAGCTGATTGAGTAATGCCATTGTGTTGGCAATAAGCATGACAGGGATTACAGTACACCACCTTCATGCCAGCACGACCCTTTTAATCCAGTAACAATGCTCAAGAAGCCAAGTTATCAAATATTCACTGTAGCAAACACTCGAACACAAATACATAAATACAACAATTAATTAGCTGGTTACATTTCACAAAACTGTTTTTTTTTTTTTTTTTTGCTTGTGTTTGTTTTTTACACATTGGATCTAATCTTTAATCCAAGTGAAAAAAAAGCAACCCCAGACTCCATTCAAATTTCTTTCACTTTTATACTCTAACATTAACGTGTGCAAAAAAAAATAGTTAACAAAAATAAAACATCAGCTGTATACATCCATCAGCTGAATCTGTTCTTCAATTCGGCGACCTAATATTGCCTCACCTGTTTTTCTACAATCGTCTTTCGTATATATATATATAAAAAAAGCAATAACAAGACAGTTATTACTCTGTAACAAAGCGCACATTTTTAAAAATTAAATAATTTGCATCTGCTATAAGCCGAATTAGTCAAGAGGCCAAAAAAACAAAAACAAACTAACAAAAACTAAATTTCTACGCTGAGTCTACATTTTCACATTAAAATGCGACAAGTGTTCAATGAGGTCCGCCACCGCGCTCAGTCCTACCTGCTGCTTCCTCTTTGGCGTTCTGTAGAAGAACTTTGCCCATGTTGACCAACAGAGAGAGCGCATCTGTTAAAGTCTCCTCTGACACGGCCACATCCTCAGCCATGATCACCAGATCGGCCCACAGCCACTCTGACAGCTAACCCACAGTGATCAGCAGCGCAGTGCAGGGATCAAATACACGCCACATTCTCCGCGTGACGAAATCACGTGGCTCCGGCTAAAACCTTAATGCAACACCTAGTGGTCAGCAGTGAGTGTTGCAAGAGAAAGACATTTCATCCACCGTCTGAAACAAAGCGTTGTTCTAATTTCCTGTTTTATACGCCAGCAAAAATAAACATTAACGACACGCGAAGTTGATCCGTTTTTTCAATTCTGCACGCAAACAGACTTGATCACTGGCTCACGTGTTGCTCTTACAAACTTTTTTCTTCTTATCAATCAGTAAAAAAAAGTTTCCATTTCAAAACTTTCAGCCATAGCTTCTAATCATCAAATAAATCAAGCTCAAACAGTCCAGGCAGTAGAAATTAATTCAGTTTGGCATATTCAGCAGCAGTGGAGGAATCAAGTGTGCTTATTGACCCTGTGCGGTCAGTTCTTTGAGGTTTTGATATTTGCAGCTGTCGGTCGATGATACTGATGAAAACCTCAGATGACTCGAGCTTAGTTAATATACAGCTGAGGGTCTGTTTTTGGGACAATAAGACAAAGTGTAAACAGGGAAATGGTTCAATTTTTTTTTTTTTTGGTAATGGAAGGTAAACAAGTATGTCTGCCCTTAACGTGCAGGGCACACTTGGTTAGTCGGCAAATTTTTTTAATGAGATCTGAGTGGAGCTTCTTATGTTGATGAAGGTGTGAAACGACTGTTAATGCACAACACTGCAGGAGCCTCAGAGGCAAGAAGAGAATCTGGTCTCATTAAATCAGAATGCAAAACTCTCAGGCTCAGTTTCCCAGACATGGATTTAGACCTTTTTTCAGTGGAGATCTTCACTGGGCTTAATCCATGTCTTGGAAACTGAGCCTTTTAAAGCATGGCCCATCCACCTAAAATGGAAGCCCATATGTGCAACCAAAACACATTTAAGTGCATAAAATTGAACTGCAGTAAAGTTGAGGATTATCATTAATGTTTTTAAAGGGAAATGGAGTGATTTTAACACTGTTTTTTAACCTCCTGTTTCTCAATAAATACATCTGCAGTTTTCTGCTGTTTGTAATTTAATTATATTTGTTTAAATTGCAGTAAACTGAGATCAGTATCCTGAATAATCTCTCATTGTTGCCTCTACCCTGTGATTCTGATCTGTGTTCCTACCCTCACATATGTCCACAAGTGCTGAGTAACGACTGAAAGAATGAGCTTTTTCTGATGGGTGGCTGAGCTCACCCTTTCAGATAGGCTAAGGAGCTTAGCCATTTGGGAGGGGCTCAGAGTATCGCCACTGTTTTGAACGGAGCCAGTTGAGATGATTGGAGCTTTCTACGATGCCTCCGAGCTGAGTCGTTTTGGGCAGCAGGAGGCCCAAGGGTGGATTATGGACATGACGGAGAGATGGCATGTCTCAGTTATCTTAAGAATGCCAGTGTGTCAGTGGAAGAGCCGGGGGAGTTGGCCCAGGGGAGGTCTCTGCTTAAGACTGTTGCTCCTGTGAGAAAGAACTGGAAAAACAAAACTAAAAATCTAAGAAAACTTTACCAAGATTTACAAGCAAATTTCTGATTTGCATCATGAAAGATTTCTGTGACTTTGTTTTGATAGAAGAAGCAAAAAATTTCACTCAAACTCACCAATCCTCAACGTCCCCGTGCCATGCTTTGCACATCCTAGATGAACATACTGTAATGTCTCGATGGTTATGATACCATCCCAAAACATGAGTTACATTACAAGGAAAACCATTACTGTTTACTTCCACAGCCCCTGCAGTAATATTGTTCCCAAATTAGGCTCCAATCCACATAAGCCATGTTCCTTTGATATAGTGAAGATCAATCATAAGCATTTCATAAGTTTCTAAGACTTTTATTGGCAAGTGAATTGAATTATGTAAAGAGTCAGCATTTACAGTGCTCACCCTTCTTCCATTCTTGCCTTCTCAGTGTCCCAAGTTGACCACAGTTTGTGGGCGTCTGTTTTTATGCCCTCTTTTAACTCTAAATGTCCTCAAAGACTTCTTCCAACAATCCAGGAGCAATTTGGTAACAATCTGTGGACTACCCAGCATGATGGAGCACCATGGCAAAAGTCATGGAGCCTATCCCAGGTGTCATAGCATGAGAGGCAGGGTACACCCTGTACAGGTTGCCAGCTTATCACAGGGCCAACACAGAGAGACAGACAACCATTCACACCCATTGGCAATTTAGAATCACCAATTAACCGAACCCCACTAAGTGACCAAGTGTATAAAAATTTTTTTTTTTAAAAATTACACCACTGCCAAAAGTTTCCCTCTGGGATGACCAATGCTCCCTCATGTTTGTTTCATAATTTCAAAAATCAGTGAGGCAAAGAGCAGGTTAGGATGATCAAGGATAGCTTGAAATGTGCTAACAAGAGTGTGTGCTGAGAAGATGGAAGGAGTACTACAAGAGTTGATGAAAATGACAGAGAGGACAATGAATGGAAGAAGGGAGGGTTAATGAAGCAGGAGTGCAGAGAATTAGTGAGGAGGAAGTGAGGGCAGCTATTAAGAGAGTGGAAAGGCGACTGGTCCTGATGATATACCTAGGAGAGTGGGCAGTGGACCCTTCAACCACATTGTTTAACACAATCCTGGAGAGCAAGAGGATCCCTGAGAATTAGAGAAGTGTACAGGTACCAATTTTCAAGAGAAAACTGGTACTAGTACCAGTAAATACAGAGGGATAAATTTGATGAGCTATACAATAAAGCTATGGGAAAGAGTTGAAGCTAGGTTAAGAAGAAAGGTGATGATCAGTGAGAAGCAGAATGGCTTCATGCCAAAAGAGAGCACTACAGATGCAGTGTTTGCTTTGAGGGTTTAAGGAGAAGTATAGAGAAGGTCAGAAGGAGTTGCACTGTCTTTGCGGATCTGGAGAAAGCATGTGATAGGGTGCCAAAAGAAGAACTGCAGTACTGCACGGGGAGGCCAGGAAATGACAGAACATATGAGGATGGTGCAGGACATGTATGTGGACAGCAGTAAGGTGTGCAGTGAGGTGGGATTGCATCAGGGATCTGCTCTGAGCACCTTCTTGTTTGCAATGGTGATGAGCAGGTTGAGAGAGGAGGTCAGGCAGGAGTCTCTGTGGACTACGATGACAGCAGATAACATTGTGATCTGCAGTGAGAGTAAGGAGCAGGTGGAAAAGAGCCCGGAGAGGTGGGGTTATGCTCTAGAGATGAAGGACTGAAAGTCAGTAGAAGCAAGACAAAGCATGTGAATGAAAGGAAGACAGGTGTAACAGTGAAGAGCTGCGTAGAGGTAGTGAAGGTGGGTCAATCATCCAATGCAACAGACGGTGCACAAGAGAGACGAATCAGAGAGTGCAGAGCTGGAGATGCTCAGATTTTCACTGGGAGTGGCAGAATGAACAAAACTAGAAATGAGTACATCAGCAGGACAGCTCAGGTTGATCTATGTGGAGACAAAGCTAGAGAGGCAAGGCTGAGATGGCCTGGCCATGTGCAGAGTGGACATACTGGACAAAGGATGTTGAATATGGAACTACCAAGCAAGAAAAAGAGGAAAACCAGAGAGGAGGTTCATGGATGTAGTGAAGGAGGCCATGCAGAGGGTTGGTGTGAGAGCGGTGGGTGCTGGGGATAAGGGTGAGATGGAGGGCAGATGATCTGCTGTGGCGAACCCTAAAGGGAGCAGCTGAAAGAAGGAGAAATTTTGACTTGACTCATTTAGTACATTTTAAATTCTTATTGACTAAATTATGCTTTAACTTTGCTTTTGAGGAAGAAAAAAAAACCCAGCAACACCACAACAGCCTTTTAAAACTGTCAACCATTTTTATTGACTGCTGAACATTCATTTAATAAAAAAAAGTCCCTCCTTCAAGTCTGAAGACATTAGATAGGTTGTGCACTCCTCACCCTAAAGCCCCCTGCAGAAACAACTGGGACACCCAGCACACAAAATAACAACCACTTAGCATAACAATCGATTGGGAAAAAAAGCGAAGGACCTGAATGTTTGTAATGTGAGAAAACAAATTAGACACTGGAGAGACGGCTTTGTTTTGGATATTCAAATAAGAACCACTGCAGTATTGATATGTCTGTCAGCGGTGAGACTTTAAGCATTAAAGGCCACAGAAGAGTCCAGGTGAGTTACCTTGTCATTTTTTCTGTATTGTGCTTAAACTTACTTCCTCAGTATTTTGTTTCCACAGGTTGCTGCGTGTTAACATCACACCTCATGAAAAACAAAGGAAGATTGACCCCAAAATCACAATTATTCTCCATTCTGCACAACAAAAGACATCACCAGTCTTGATATTTATAATTTATATCGTAATTAAAATGTAATTATTTTGTGCAGCCAGACACACAAATTTTGGTTTAATTGACAAAATTTATCTGTATTTTCTGACCAGGTTTTCTCAGCTATCAGTGACTTAAACAAGACCCGGTTACATACAGCGCACAGCAAATTTATCAGACCACCACCCGGTGTAAGGTTGATGCCACAGCTGCCATAAATTAAAAGCATTGGTAATTATCAAAATAATTTATGTTGTTTTTTTTTAAAAAATGTTTAATCCAGCAGTATGCATAAGTTCTTCAACTGAATTTATACTTTTAATGCTAAAATGTAGTTACTGTTATCCACAATTATTTTTAATTTATCAAAAAAAAAAAAAAAGCAGAAAAAAAAGTAAAGAAAATCATTATTTTTTGAATAAGATGCCAAAATGCCAAATTACTTATATTTCTGAAAAGAAAAAAAATATTTTAGTGGTTGAATTTTATGTTTGACTCATTTCTGACTTCTCAGAGAAGTCCAGGGTGCTGCCTGAAATTTGGATATAAAAATGAATTCTGTTTATCTGCCTGATAAATAATATAATTTTTTATTTTAAACAAGTTTTGACAGATTTCTAAAACATTTGTTTTTGATGACAGGTAGTCTAATAAATTAAGTAAGCACTGTATGTCAATCAGTGGGAAAATAAATAAATAAAATAAACCAAAGAATTTTAATCTTTAAGACATTTAGAGGTACATGAGCTCTTATCTCCGGAAATATTGCTATCAGGTGTCACGAGGAAGCAAATTAATTGCACAAGCTAACATGGAAGTCCAAAGCAAAGCGAGACAAATGGGGCAATGTTGCAAACTTGTGGGAAGACCGGAAGGAAATAACATACAATTTGCTTTTCTCCATCAATAATAATCTTCAAAAGCTCAGCACAGTCACAGATGTTGGAGGACGATTGTCAGAGCTTCTGCTCAGGTATGCAAGATCAGGATTTTTTTTTACTTCTTATAGTTCATGAACTTTAAAATTTAAATGCAGTCTGTGAGAAGTACTGATTCAGACTGAAAGGAGCTTCTTTTCATGAAGCCAGAGGTTATTATTTTTAATTCATTCATTAAGATGAATGAAAAATTGCCGGTGGAGGTTTTGGGTACCTGTCGGCATGTTTTTTTTGTTTGTTTGTTTTGTTTAGAAATCTTTGAGCCACACTGGATTTGAATTTTGTTTTCTCATTTTTAATTATGTAAGTGTAATTGTGAAACTGTTTATGAGGAGAGTGCAAAAAACAAACAAGAACACACTATTTAAATCACAAGAGCTCATTCAGCTCAAAAAAAAGTTTTACTTTTTCCAATTTAAAAAGATTCAAAACTGACGAAAGCAAAAACATCCTCAGATTTGAGAAGCTGGAACTGCTGAATGACATTTAGCCCAACACAGGACTTCAAGAGCACCAAATGGCTCTGATAGTTCTCAAAAATCTCTGACTGTTGCTCCTTTGTTAGTTCAGCATTCACCCATTTTTATACCAGTGCATTATTCATCATATTAAAAGAAAACTGCTTTTCATACTTAATAAAAGAAATGACATTTGCTCAAGTGCTGACAAACAATAGCCCTGAAGGTTTTATTCCATATTTTTTAAAATCCCTGGACTCTCTGCTGATAGGTTGGACTCTGTGTGCGCACAGCAGTGGTTTAAGAGAAATGTTTAAAGTGCCAATTGCAATTTTTTAATGTTAAATAAAACCAGAAGGTGCAATTTAATGTTCCAGGTAACTTAAAGAGAGATTTAGACGCGACTCTGCAAAGAAAGAGTGTTCATGCTGACGGGCGGACAGATGGTGTTTGTTGTGCTTTGGGTGTCTGAGGCACGAGGCCTGTAAAGCAGAGAAACAGCAAAGGTGGACGCGATCGCTCCTGCATCCCAAACAACCCGTAACACCCTGCTTTCAGCATCCTGTATCACTTCCGCAAACACAGAGTGTGGATCTAGAAAATTAACTTACGGCAGTAATGCCAAAAGCACCGAAATTTAATCATATATTTAATCTGGGGTTCTGTGAGCCGAAATTGTGTCATCATAACTGGGAAATAAAAATGTCAGACTGGCTGAAGAGCTTAAAAGGAGCTGCAGAAAGATGACTTGGATTTCTCAAAACCCTTTAAGTTGTGCTCCATAAGCAGAGGCCAATTCTTTTGTATTTAAGGGGAAATGACAGGAAAGCAGGATTCAGATGGAAAAAGTAAAATCAATTGTAGCTTTTGATGAACTAAAGGGTCTCCTCTTCAAAGAGTAAAACCATGTTTTGAATTTGCATTAAAGTGCTCTCATTTCCATCAAGGATCAAAAAGAACGGACGCTGCCTACTTTGCCAAAACCATTATTCAATTTTAAATAATTCCTAATTAATTGTGCTAAGATGTTTCTGGAAATCTCAGTCCTGTATTGTTTGGGATGTAGAAGAAGACAGTCCCTTTGTTCTGCCCAGTGCAGAAGCTTTATTATTAAGACTTTCCTAAAGAGACCTCTCTACAGCGCAGAAGTTGTGTTAAGACTTCTTTGGACAATGTGAAGATGAGTCTGTGTTGAGGACTTCGATCATTGTTCTGGTTGTCGGGAAGGACTCTGCTACAGATGGAAGACTCTGGTACCAACTTGGTAAACTGGAGAGGAACAGAAAGTGTCAGATAATGTGCGTGTAAAGCAGAGTAAAGAGAAAGAAAACTGTCTTTGTACCTCTTGAGATTCATCCAGCTCTTTGCTGTTTTACTGAAGCTGTCTGGATTGGGTGTGGTCATGGCTTCAAAATCTACCAGCTGAAAAGATAAGAGCAGCCAAACATGAACAGAATAAGCATTTTGGGTGCATTTCACTGCCCTTGAGGTCTTGTTTACTTAAATAAAGACACAAATAAATATGGTTCTTTTGGAGACACTTGAAATTAAACAAGCCACAGATCCTGCTCTTTCTTTAGAGTACAGACAAAAACAAACAAAAATTATTTTAAATAACGACACACAGCTTTAGAGAAAGTTCAATATTGTGCAGCAAAAATGAGGAGAAGTTTTTGGAAAATTCCTTAAACAGCAACAACATGAGGGAAATACAGCAGGGTTGCCAACTCTTCACACTATCTGTGGGACACCTGCTTTCAGGCTCTGTGCGACGCGAGCAGTGAATGTGCTTTCTTTCTCACATGTAGCAAACAACAGGAAATAGATATCAGAGACATCGCACTACAGGAAACACCACATATGGTTTTAAGACAAGTTCAGCGGTTAAATCTCAGCAGTTTAAACTACAGAGCATCTCGAATTATTAAAAAAAACTGCCAAAATAAAGTCGCAGTAGAGCTGCTCTGATCTCATGCTTTTATCAGCACATCTACAAAGAAGTCATAAAATTCTCTAAATGAATGTCATTTTTAATGTTAGTGAAACATGTTTATTAGTATTACACATGAGAAGCAGATGGATGATTATGTATTGTACTGCTGTCGCTGTGGCTAATCAGGCAAATATTAACTAAACTTGAAGCTGAGGGCATCTTTGATTGTTTTCAGATGTGTCATGAAGGGAGGCTGATTTTTCAAGTCTGATTTTATTCTGAAGACTGAACCTCTGCTCTGCTGCCACACTGGGCACTGAAACCATCTGCACTCAACACTTCAACCAGAGCTGTATAATCTCTGGAAGAGGGAAGTCACCAGAAACCTCAAAAAAGTCTCTGAATGTGGGACTTTCCAATCCTGAAAACACTCACTTGACCAAGAGGAATCCTGGAGATGCAGTCCTTCTGCACTGGGTAAAGCAGTACCTACATGCACCTCGTGTCATTTATACATGCCTCAAGGCCTAGGAGGAGGATTCCACACTGTATGTTTAATGTAATGTTATGAATGGTATCATAACATATAGTAGATTCATCACCAGTGAATCTAATGTGTTAAATAATGATGGACAGACTTCAGATTTTTCTGGGGGGTTTTTTGTTTGTTTTTAACCCGTAACACCCTGCTTTTTGTTTGTTTTTAAAGCTGTTAGCGATGGAAAAGTTAATGTGACCTCTTGTCTACAGGCATGAAAAAGTTACATTTAAGGCTTTTAATGACCTTAAAATACCATTTTAAAATAAATGTAAGACCAAAATTACAACTGAGACACAAATATAAAATTATACTCTTTCCACACACATAATGACATAATATTCTATATAAGTTTTTGTAAGTTACCTATAAATAAAACTTGCTGTACATTCTTCTACATAAGTAAGGTTTTCAACTGACATCACATTAGTTTACCTTTCCTTTCGGGATCCTACCCGATGACCTCTTTCCCACTGGCCATCAATGCCCCCATCACCACTGAGTACGCCACCACACTGAGGAGAAACAAGTAGCACAGAAGCAATAACACTCAAGCAAAGCAAGCATATTTAGTAAAGCGATTCTCCATTAGCTGAATGCTTCCTCTGACATTTATGGTCTAAAATTTATGTTTCAAGAGTTTCAAGTTTCAAGATCACTGACTAAAAGAACACTGATATTATCTACACTGTCAAGGTCTTAAGCAGGAATGTACTTTATGTCATTTATTTTTTAGTCTTCAGACCAACGATTCTGGCCTTTTCCCCAAACTGAATAGAAATATTTAACATTGCACCTGTGGGCTGTTTTGATTTTGAAATTACCTGGATCCTCTGGAGAGAGGCATGAGGTTGCAGAAGTAATAAACCAAGGAGAGGATCAGGTTGCACACTGCATCTGCATCCTTGAAGAACAAAGATCATCAGAGAATCAGCTGTACAGCTGTGAACAAAGGCTTAATGCAGACATGACCTCCAATTCACTGTGTGCTGTCTTCAGTTACAGTTGATGTTGACAGGATGAAAGCAGATAGGGCTGCAGACATAATGAAAGAGAACAAAGAGCCAGAGCACAGGAGGGACGTTCACATTGCTCCAGAGGAGAGTGAACATCCTGTCTGCTTGTTCTTTGTCAGTTGTCCAGCCAGGGAAACTGTTGTGTTGTCTGTATGAATTAGGAGGAAAAAAGGTTGGGCTGCCAGCACCGACTTTTAATTAAACTTGAATGACTTGTTGTATTCATCTCTGCAGCTCGACAGGAAACCGAAATAAACAGAAATAAATGGCAGCAAATAAACTGTGCTAAACCCAATGCTTATATTTCTCAGAGGATTAATCAATTCTCCTCAAAGTTTGCTAGCAATACGTAACTGAACCAAGTAAGTGGAACCAAGAT
>JAMQGT020010657.1:0-37134 GCA_024447675.2 Pterophyllum scalare | reverse complement strand
TTGTCACCTACTGAGACTAGGTACGTATTGCTCACATGTTCAGTCTGCTGTGACTCCAGGGTCCTACTCTTCACTTTTCAGTCTGACGGACTTGCTTCTCCTTTAAACTACAATCAATACCTTTTAAGCAAAATTTGCATTTCATAATTAAAGCAAGAAAGAGATATCAATTTGGAGCCATTATGCACCAGACCTTATGTTGTCTGACATTTAGTTGTGATTACACCAGTGCCTGTATATTGTTCATGGAAGTCATTAAACTGCTGTCATCTCAACATGTTTTCACGGCCTCATTAACACTGCTTTCATACTGCAGTGTTCACCCTGCTACATGTGAGCAAAAATTTACTTAAAGCTAAAATTTCCACACTGAAATAATTCAATAACTATTAGAAAGAATACAACACAAATTTGATCATTGTGTATATTCATAGTCTCCAGATGTTGTTTGCTAGGATGCAAGTGATATCCTGAATTTTCCTTCTGGCATCACCTGGGTGTTCAAATTTCACAAAATGTCCTTCAGCTATATTATATTGCCTCAGGTAACAAAAATCTGAGAAAGAAGAAGAGCAAGAACAGGAACAGGAATCATGGCCCCTGGACGACATGTACCACCAGCAGATAGAAGAAGTGGCCAATACTGAAGAATCCTACCAATGGTTAAACTGAAAGACAGCACAGAGGCACTAATCATGGCAGCACAGGAGCAAGCTCTAAGCACACAATCGATAGATGCTGGGGTATACCACACCAGACAAGACCCCAGGTGCAGGCTGTGCAGAGATGCCCCTGAGACAATCCAGCACAGGCAGGGTGCAAGATGCTAGCAGGTAGGGCATACATGGAACACCATAACCAAGTGGCTAGCATAGTATACAGGAACATATGTGCCGAGTATGGCCTGGAAGTCCCGAGGTCAAAATGGGATATGCCTCCAAGGGCAGTTGAGAATGACAGAGCTAAGATCCTGTGGGACTTCCAGATACAGACGGACAAACTGGTGATGGTTAACCAACCGGACATAGTAGTGGTGGACAAACAGAGAAAGAAGGCTGCAGTGATAGATGTAGCAATACCAAGTGATGGCAACATTGGGTATGAGGAAAACGACAAGCTCAAAAACTACCAGGGGCTCAGAGCTAGTGAGGATGTGGAAGGTGAAGGTAACAGTGGTCTCCATGGTAATTGAAACACTCAGGGAAGTGACTACCAGACTGGGAGAATGGCTCCAGCAGATTCCAGGAACACCATCCAAGATCTCTCTCCAGAAGAGCGCAGTCCTGGGAACAGCTAAGATACTGTGCAGGACCCTCAAGCGTGAAGGCCTCTAGTAGAGGACCCGAGCTTGGAGGACAGCAAAGACACACACACACACACACACACACACAGACACACACACAAACACACACACAGTTTATAAAGTTTATGCCACAGCTGCCCTAACAGTATTGGTAATTATCAAAATAATTTTTTGTATTTCTGTAATGGTTAATCAGAATAATATTTTTAATGCTAAAATATAATTAGAAATTACAACAGATTTTTTTTACTCTTAAACATGTGTTTTACAGATTTCTAAAATATTTGTGTTTTCTTGTATTTAAGACAGGTGGCCGAATAAAGCACTGTATGATGATTGAGATGATTGTCATTGTGAACTGGTGCTACATAAATGAAACTGAATGAAATTGAACTGACTTTAATATCTTTTTGGTTGATGCTAATTAACAAATTTTAGTTTGATGGCATGTTAACCTTTGATGGTGAAGATCCTGAACATTCCCTGCTAAGTGCCACCGTCCCCACTGTAGTACTGAGAACTTTGTGCACTTTGAGTAACAGGTGCAGGAGTCAAAGTCTCCTCAGGCACCAAAGCACTGCATACAAGACAGCATTTTACAATACACTCTTCACTTTACTGATTTTCAGTCAGCAGCACAGCATCCTTCTGGAAGACTATACTTTGCATTGTGTTATAAGTTAGCTAGACTGAACTTTAGCAGATGCTTTACAGCAGCCCTCTGTATTGGCGCCCATGCTGCATTTACCTCCTTTCAAATAGATGGCTGGGCCGCTTTTTTGTTTTTGTTTTTTTGTTTGGTGGGGGTGGGGGTCGGGGTCCCTTTTGGTCAGAACTTAAAACCTTAGCCTTCTCTCTAAAGTGTACAGGAGATGTGCAAATAGTGCAGCCATGTGAAACTGAAGTGCACCTGACCCTTGAAACGGTGCCCCAGCTACCGGCTTCTTATTTACATTCAAGTCTGGGCTGCAGTGAACAGTCCGACATCAACAATTCATGATGTTTTATAAAGCCCCGGCTGAAACAAGGAGTTGTGTTACAAAAATACTGGCACTCTAGTTGAATGGCTCCAAGAAAAGAAGCTAATTCTAATTTAAACTTTATGTGGATGGTGTTTTTATTTTTTTTTCCTTTTGAGCCCTTTGAGGCATCCTTTGCAATATTAGGCTGTTAAAAAAAAAAAAAAATCAGACTTGTCTTTACTGGAAAGGAACACCATCTGCTGAGCACTTCCACACTATATTCTGTTCAACATGTCCTCATTGTGTCAAGCAGGGTAACATTTTTTAAGCAGCAGTATGTGATGGAATTTATGTTAACACTGGAAAAAAAATGTTCTTTTGAAATTAACTTGTAAAATAAAATAACACATTTACTTCATTACCAAAGATGAAGCCTACAACAGTACATATTCTTCTGGAAGTGCAACAAATAACAGCAAAGGGAGTACCTATTCTATTTTTTGTTGTTACTTTAATTAAAAAGAGAGATGGGCGAGTATATTTGTGTGTATTCAAACAGCGCTCTTTCACTGTGTAACTCTACACAATCCTGTCTGACAGATACACAGAAAAAAAAAAAGCCCAATAGACCACATGGCAGAATTATTTTCTGGGAAAGCAATCTAGTATAATATCCCACATGACCTGCTCCACACAAACAGCCCGTGCGTAGCGGTCAGGCTGGTTGGGCTTTTACAGGAGTCACTGCATGTTCATGAGGTGGAGCACAAAACAAATTATAAAGCAGGTAAATGGCCACAAGGCTCGCACTTAGTCCCTATACTGAACACACAGGAAACATCCCACGCAACATCTGCTCTGTGGAGGCTGCTGCTGGAAGCTAAATGATGCTGTCAGTGCTAATAATCAATTCTGTGGGATTAGTTAAAAGTGGAGGACAAAACACTAACAAATCAGGTGGCCTCTTTCTAAAACAGCACCATAAAGACATAGAGCAGCAGAGCATATAGATTTTCCACAGGGCTCAATTGTGTGAGAAGTTGTTGGGCTTGCATTATTGACTTTCTCAGTATGGTGGAACCGTGGTAGTTAGGTGCCTTTCCTCAACTCTAATTATGGTGTCATAAACAGGAGAGACCATTAATGAAAACCACTCATGGCTTTAAAACCGCAGATAGGATTTGGAGAGAGACTCTTAGAGCAGTCTTGGTATCAATCACAGCAAACTACTCCTCTGTTGAGTAACGAGCATGAGAGGTGGTCAATAAGTCAGCCGGAGAGTCAAAAGACTGTAATAGAGACACAGCGGAGGATGGGAAACAGAGGTATTTGACCTGAGACTGCCTGTCATGTTCACGAAGCTGTGGTTGTTCATCATCCGGGAGAAAAAAATCAGTCTGCCATATGCTTGTCTGTAAAAATCAATATCATGCAATATCACTGCCCTTCTTGTATATCCTGCAATATCATGATCAGAAAAAGTCCTCATCGCAGAAAAACTGAATGTCTGTGGCTAAGAAAAAAAATACAGCAGAAGTCAAGCTGCATGATTGAAATGCTAAGAATGCATCCTCCAAACATTCAAGCAACAAAGCCGGTCACATCAAGTTCAGGTGCTATGTAAGGAGGAAGATCAATACAAGATCTGCTGCAAGTGAAACGAAGCTCTGTCAGATTTGTTTGGTTTGAACTGTTTCATCTGTTTTACACATCTGTTAGAACAGACCTTGGAAAACGAGACCCAAACACTGGTACTACAGAAGAGGAAGGTTACTAAATATAGTTTCATCCTTCTCCTGTAAGTTTCTGGACAAATACCTCTGGTTAAAAGCCATAAAGTCATTTATAATAAAATATCAATGAAAGTTTCATTTTGCACCTAGCTGAATATTTAACAATCACTTCCAAAATAAAAGTAAGTAAAATTTCTCCATAGTGATGTTATAGTATAATCTTTATCCTAACATGATTTGGATCAGGGAACACTCTAATGGAGCAAAAAAAAAAAATGTCAGAAACTTTATAAGAAGCAACAGGGGTATGTCAATCTTCCAGGACAGAGAGGCATAATTATTTCACTGGAAACCCTGAAGACAATAGTTAAGTGTGCATTCATTTAAAAGTTTTAGACATACCACCCATGCAGCATGCTTTCTTTTGATGAAGAAGAAAGCATGCTGCATGTTGCTACAAGGAAAAAATTAGCAGTCTGATTATAAATGCTACTTTCAGCCTACACGCCAAGAACTTAGCCAACTATAAGTTGTCATGTGATGGCAAGGTATTATGTTTGTAGTCATGCAAAGCTGCAGATGCTGTGTTTTTTAGCAATGGTAGCTGGGTGCCATCAACTAAAGATGGTTGGATCTTATACATTTATTGTATTGTCTGAAAAGTGACATTTCTGTGAGATAAAATTCGTTGCATTTGAACAGTTAGTTGCATTTGCTGTAGATTCATAAAAAACAAAATGTTACATATTCTGTAGGCATAAACTGCACCGACTGTAGATAATAATAAGTAATATTTTTGCTAATATATAAATTATCCGATCAAGCTTTAAGTAAAATCCAGAAATACAAGACTGTCATATTCATTTACTAAGGTAGCACTGTATTCTAGTTTTTTCTCAAGTCTGAGGGTTTGAGCACCTTCTCCACTGATGGTGTGGCATGTAGCACTTCTACATGCATTTACAATATGATGGCTGCAGTAAAGCCATTTTGATTTTCTAGAGTGAGAGGCAATAAAATGTAATTACAACATGTTTTACTATTAACTTCAAGACCGAGTCACAACAGCCAAAGCAATTTCATGCTGTCTGTAAAAACAGTATCCAACAAGAGGGAAAGGCAGAGTCATGGTTGAGTGGCGGGGAGCGCGAGCGAGGCACTGATAGCCCTCTATGGACTAGACCACACACAAACACTAGACAAATCTATTTCAGACACATATTAGATAAATATTTATATGCAATAAACTATATCAATAAATCCTCTGGGCAAGGGAAGCTATTCCACAGTATGTCAATAACTGATTTCAGCAGCAGATAATCATTTTTCTCTCAATGGTGGAGCTTGATATGACATCGATACATGCTGTCAGAGTTCATTTTGGCTGTAGCAGTTAGAAAGAGCATCAATGAAAGGATATGGCACCCCTTCTATTCAGCTCCATCGATTGGAAAACAGTTAGTGGGGGGAGATGAGCTGGCTGTCATGTCTTATGTTTTATGCTGTGCGTTGTATTAAGCTGGAGGGAGACTATGGGCAGCATGGAAGGTCTACAGCTCCATTTGACCCCATTGTTACTAAGGACACAGGGGAGTCAGGCCTTTTAATTGTCTCACTGAGACCTGGCTGCATACAAGTAGCCATGATACACAGGAGGGGGACAGCAGAAGAGGGTTCACGGGTCTGAAATGGCAATTGCACAACGGTACCCTGATACGATGAACATATACAATCAGTCAGGATAAAGATCTCACCCTTGGCGGCATGAAAGGGGGAAGTGAGCAGCGCTCAGGAAAAATCAATACGGAACCACTCATTTTGGAGGGACATGTGTGTCACAGTCAATAGGAGTTAATAGGCTGGGTTGTTCAGTGAAGACAGGCGGCTTGGGAGAGCAGCCCACTCTGACAGCTTAATACATACTGAATGGCAAGCTGGCTGCATGTAACACTCACTATGGACACATCAAGTGTGGAATGGAACCTGATGGGCGCAGGCAAAAGTTAATTATAGAATAGAGCTGAAGGTCTTACACACAGAACTACAAAATTACCCATCCAGTAATCAGAACAGACAGATGCAGCTGACCCACAGTACAGACGAACACACCACACACATTTACTCATTATTAACCATGACTGTGAGACACACTGTCGGGGAAAGTTTGTTAAACAGTGGCTGGACCGAGAAATGCTTTGAAGCAGTTATTTTATAATATTAGCAAAATTATTCAAAATATTTAACTGCTATTTTTTTAGTGTATTAGTACATATGAATCTGTAAAAAGGAGGCTAATGGGACATTTAAAAAAATCAAAAGCAAATCACTGGAGACACAAAGCCAGAGCATTGAAAGTAATTTATCCTAACCAAACTTTTTTTTTTACTTCATGTTAAAATGACTGCATGTGACTGAACATGATGCATCATTTCAATATGTTATTTTGTTTTAAAAATCTAATACAACTTTAATTAGCTTCAAAAGCAAAATGGAAAACAAAAGCTGGCTCACATTTTATTGTGACTTTTATTGTGACTTTCATGCAAAAAAAATTGTGTTTGGGCTTTGGCCTTCATTGACAGTACGGTATAACTGACAGCTGGATCTGACCGCATTAAACTGTTATTTTACAGTGTTCCAATTGTGATCTGCAACAACAGTTTCTTACTGTAAAAACTCATGGTGCCTGTAACTGTGTGTCTTAAGGAAATGTGGAACTGCAACAGAGCTGGTATCTTGTCATAGTTCCAGAAAGAAAACAAACTTAACTCAGTCTACGTGGGCAAAGACTTGCAGTTACATTTTACAGTAATAACTTATTTATGAAGTTACAGCAGAAATACTGAAGTCACACTATCAGGGCAAGCAAACAGCTGACAGCATTGGGGTACTGACATATCAAAAATGTTATGTCGAAACTGCATCACACAGTTACAACATCCTAAAGCCTAAAAACAAATGTGCTTGCCACTGAAAAATAAAAGTACAGTAGCTTGTTGTTAATATTTTTCAGCATTCACAGTACTGCATTTATTTGTATTTGTGGCGCATTATTGTAAAAGTTTTGTGTACAGTGAATGAGTATGGCAACAAATACTTTTGGACTTCTCCGGTCTTGACCCTCTTGTGTCTAAATGGCAGAGACGACTCTGCACGGACTATTTACTGTGTAGGCTCTTGTGTTTAACTGTGCGCGTGCTGGGACAAAGAAACCAGCTAAATGCTAATGTATAGCACTGCATAGCATGTAGCTGCTCCAATTAATCAGCATTCACCAACATTTCATCACAGGTTAATTGGCTTGAAGGATGGGTTAGGGACCTCATGGCAAAACAAACCAAAAACACATTTTCCAGAGTTTTGTATTGTATTTCACCTTCAGTTGAATGAGATCTAGACAGGAAAAAGGCTAATAATAGCTTAATTAATTGGGGTCTTTAGGTCATGCTGTTTGGTTCCATAAAACAGGATTCTCCTCTTAATTAGTATCCATTAAGACCTAATTTGGATTATTATCATCTCTTAATTTTATCCATCTAATTAATAATTAATTACAATTTCAGTTTACAGTATAGTACAAATTATGTGGTACATTTTATTTGACACATGACAGAAAAGTGGAGGCCATGGATGAATTCAGAGAAACAATATGTGTCTATTGCCCTGCTTAAAAATTTGCTAGAACAGTCATCACAAGAACAAAGTTGGTTTTGCATTAAATATTAGGACATATCAAACTCAGTTTATCATTCAGCAATAGTTCAGCCTCTGGAAAGGAAAGGCAAAGCAGTCACACCGTACTGAGAAAGAATGAGCAAAGAAGAAAAAGGGTTTTGGCTCCAATTGACATTTCAATAAGTGGAACAGAGCGTTAGCAATCCATTCCCAACTTTTCTGAAACAATTATTGAGATGGTACCTCCAGGCGATGTATGCTCCTGGTCCCTGGAGTCCTGCTGGCTGAAACAGTAATTGACTAAATTGTGGAACACATCGGGGCCATTTACAAATTTGCCAAAAATGAATCGTTTAAAACGAAATGAGGGTGACTCTCAAATTAGCAAGGAGTATGATTGAGATGTGGCTCTGGGAATTAAGGAACATGATTTAGAGCTCTGCAGAAAGAAGCATCTGTGAGTAGTCCAGTGTTACTCACCACCCTGCTCTGACTCGTATTTAAATATTACTGTACTTTAACAGATGTTCAGAAAGATTTGATCTCTAAATGCTTGATAGATAGATAGATAGATAGATAGATAGATAGATAGATAGATAGATAGATAGATAGATAGATAGATAGATAGATAGATAGATAGATAGATAGATAGATAGATAGATAGATAGATAGATAGATAGAAGATAGCACTTTTCACTTTCTCATTCTCATGCTATGTTCATTTTATTTTCTCTAGCTACTTGTAATGGAGGCTTATGCTGACATCAAATGTGTGACTGACTAGACATTAGAGTGAAAAACAAAGCAAAACAAATAATAAAAACCTCTGAGCTGTAACACTGAACAGTACATTGTAGGAGAAAGTGACTTCAGGGTTGAGTGGAGCCCATAAAACACTTTCTTAGCTAAAAATAATAATTTTTCCTTATAGCTGTGTGATAAATCATACAACACAAATCTCATTGGTTTAAACATATTGTGCTGCAAGGTGTTTGGGAAAGTGATCTTAGCTACATTTTACAAGGTGTACTCATTTCTGAGAAACACCAGCAAATTACTGTGACTGTTGAGGGCCTGACATATTTGATTGATTGTTGCGCAGACACTGTGTTGATTGTTGCCTGTTGTGCCATTCCTGTGGCTCCCAGCAGCCACTGCTTTCATCTCACCCGGGCTAAACTCTTCCAACCAGTGATGAGTAATTACTAAGTTCATTAGCCACGCTAGTGGCCTAGAGATTTATTAAAACAAAATTTGTCATCAAATCTCTCCACTGCTTTTCAGCATCTTAAGTGGCTACATTTGGCATTTAAAGAGGCTATTATTGTGTGCAAATTGCTTTATAGGTGAGACAGCATGGATAGCCAATTGGAGAAATAAGGATTAAGTAAAAAACACTATAATACAGTGTTTATTGTCAGGGGGATGGGATGATGCTTAGTAATGTTGGGCTTTAGGGAAAAATATATGATGACACATGAATTTATTTCCTGTCATACATAAGGCAGAGCTAAATTGTAAGTTTGCCTAATAAACTGCCCAGTAAAATTATATAATTCAACATAAAATAACAGATTTTCACCTTCATAAGCAGGTTTACTGAGCTGCTTCTTAAAGTCTGATTTAAACATACTTGATATGGTAGCATATTGTTTTGGGTAATGTTCTCTCCTGTTATAACAGTGATAATATACTTATATTAGTACTGTAACTAACTAGTTAGCTATCTTTTAAATTATTTATATAATCACTGAAAATTTGACTCTCCAAGTTCTGTGGGCCCACAGTGAAGCTTTTAAGTTGTAACTGACCAGCAGTCCTACAGTCATGGATTTTCAATTTATAATGATATCAAACACAGAAAAGCCACAAATATTTAAATAAAGAAGACAGTGGTGAAATTGACAGTTTGGATTTACATTTGTTTGCTACTGAATGACTTTTATCCATCAGTCAGTAGATGCCCATTATAACCTAGTATTGTAGGAAGGGTATAGAAAGTAATTCAAATAACACAATGCATTTAGCTTGAAATTTTTGCTTGTAAAAACTGCAGATTTTAAGCCCACTAAGGAAAAAAATCATACCTGGAAAAAAGAAACATCACCTTTAAATAAAAGAAATAAACTGAACCTGGTGTAGTTGTTCTATTAGGACCACAGTAGCGTTAGAATTAAGGAGGACCGTCAGCCTGACCTCTTTACTAACACTTAAAAAAAGAAAAATAAGTGCTGAAAAATGGAATGAAAAAAGAAAAGAAAATATCATCAAGGTTAAAATTATACAAACCTTCATTCAACTAGACCTTTTCTCCATAACTGCTTTGAAGTGAAAGAGCCACAAGCTATCTCACTACAATGTACAAGTAATTTTTCTTTAATAGGAAAATTGTTACTTATTGATCTGCACTTTGTAAAGCCTTCCAGCAATGCTCCAATCACCACAGCTGTCAAACCATGGAAATACACTCTGCTCCTTTGTGATTTGATGGCACACTGATTCCCATTACTGGCACATTTCCAATGTTAATTACCTTCAACATAACATCATTTCCCTGAAAAGAGTCTCGTACAGACCACTAGTGTCCCACCAGAGGACAGTGGGGGGGGAATGATAGGGTGAACATGGAGATATCGTGCTTTGGCTGTCTAGAGCTCACGTTGAATCTGTGCATCACTGAGTCTGGCCATTAGGCAGCATGATGGGCTTTTCTTTTCCAGGCCATTTCCCATGGTCAAAATAGCATAAAAAACACTATTTTGGTTCAATAGCAAAGACTTCAACTGAATAATCACAAGGGTGAAACTGTAACTATTACAGAGGCACCTCTGGGATAACCATACATAACTGGGGTGTCAAAAACACTGTAGGTTTTCTGGAGGGCAAAGTGTTTAAAGTGTATGTTGTTGGCTCTTGCTCCAACATCTGCTTTTAATTACTCAATTAGCGCAATCATTTAGTCTCCTTGACATTCATCCAAATGGCAAATCATAGCCGGAAGTTGTTCTGTTTAAACAGAGCGTTAAGAGGAGTCATGAAAAATGCATACACCATAATGTATACGGATACTTAACTAATTGAACCAATTAAAGGGAGGGAACTGGTTTGAGTGAGAACAGAGCCGACATCACCCCGCGGGAAGAAGCTTTGACACCTCTGATCTACAGCCTCCCCTCTCCCTGTTCACAGACCTGGGCCTGAGGTCATATTTCAGCAGACAAAAGGTTTTTGACTTCAGTCATAAAGTAACAATGAACCAAAAAATTAAAAGCCACGCAGACTGAAGGCTTTGTGAAGCATCAGCGGAGCCATTGTCAGGCTAGTTTTCTTGAGAAAATGTGGTGTTTAGAGTATTGAATCTGTCCTCAGAAACTGCAAAAATCTTTTCAGTATTTGTTAACGTGCAATTTTATCTTCCTTTCTGTGGCATTCAATGTCATTGCTAACTTATGTGTGAGGTTCCTGTAAAACTGTGACATTTCCAATAAAGAAATCCTGACTTTGTTCCACAACTTTTGTTTGTGCTTCTGCATCAAAGAGACCTCTCTGTGATCTAAATGTAGTTATACTTGAGCACAGACACACCAACAGACTGAGCTCAGGTTTAAATGAATATCTGCTTGGTTTAAGATCAGCTTGCTTACCTCGTCCCAAAGTGAAAACCAATGCAATCCCCCCACTACAAAAAAAAAGAATAATTGTACCCCTGCGGTGGTGATTTCCTGCATGCTATGGATGCATAAATAAACATAGGCATAAATACACAGAGGACACTGACTGGGACTAGCTGGCCAAGTGGGGCAGCTGTTATTAAAAGGGCTATTTATCACTGTCACCCCTCTCAGGTTCCATCCCTCTCTGCCCTCCAGCGATGTCAGTGGGCCGCACAGGAACAATGTGGCTCATCCAACCAAGCCTACCCCCTCTATCATATATACAAACTCATGCAAACACACACCCGCTGATGGTCATAGCCTCTCATACGCAACGCAAACATGTGTGGCTTTACCTGCTCGTATACCAAAATTGCCTCCGTGTTTGATGACTTCTCTGAAACAAATACAAAAGCAAAAATCTAGTTTCTTTCGGATTCCTTCAAACATCCACAGCTACTCGGCACCCAACGTTCATTTTCTGCTCTGTTACTTTATTGATCGTGGCCACAATTATCCACTTTTCTGAAGCACTGCATTAAGTGAATTCCCCCATTGTTGGACAATAAGTACAGAAGGTTGGCTAAGTCAAGCTATTCTTCAGCCTAGGGGGACAGACTACTTCTCCTACACCCTCATCATTATTAGCAAGCTCAGATAAAAACACACCTCAATTAGTTCACCTCTGCTGCAGGAGGCACGTCAAGTAAGGTGGTTTGCTCCAACTGACCCATGCACTGATTACAGCAGCTCACATCATGTCCAAAGTAAAGGCCAAAGATTACATTATCAAACAGTTACACATACTAAAAGGGAGAATTTCAATAAAATAAATCCCTAAATTTAATAAAGTCTTGCTATAAGATAGTATAAGTGTACAAAAACTCAGAGGTACAAAGCAGAAGCTGGAACCCAAGAGTCTCTGGACTCATTTTTAATTTTTCTTTTCTTAATAAATAACTGAAGCAATTATTCTATAATCAACATAACAGGCTTTTTTTTATTGACTAAACAGTACTAATCGTCTCAGTTCTACATTATGCAGTTTATTTTGCCTTCCTCGTCTTCATCCACTGAGCACCAACCTGCTTTTTAAAGACAGAACGGCCTCATTTTCTCTCATCTATGTGCTAGCAGTCTACACCACCTATAAACCTCTCACACTCAGCAATCCACTCACGATTAATGAAGTGCTTACTTAACCAATTTAAACCCTTAATTCCTATTAATTCAACATAATAGCCACCTTCTCCAACAGAATTAACAACACTCTGGCAGAAACCTTCAAATCTCTGCAGGCCAGAAAGAGTCAACCCAGCAAAATCCATATTCTTTGATAAATATGTAACAGTATGTATATCACTGTTAAAATGCATAACCCTCGTGTAAGACCCCTATCAAGTCCTCTTTACACCTGTATTGCATTTCTCCCTCAATCAGCATTTTTTCTGAGACGCCGGCCTCCCATGAGGAGCAGAAACCATTACAAGGCACTGCAGCTCATTTGCAGAAAGATTGGAGATCACGCTGCCTCGAAAAGTATGTGAAACATTTCTGAGAGCAAAAATTGATTTATTCCATTTCTCTGTTTGCATGCAGCATCTGTATCAGTGTATTTAATGTAAATCCCCCAATCTAGCACTGAGTTGCTGTGTAGGTTGCTGCTTATTGTGCAAGTAAGAAGCCGGGTGATCATATAACACACGGCCGGCGCCTGTTCTGCTGTAAAATAAAGGTACGCGCAGTATTTCTTTACACAGTATATGATTTTGTCTCAGAGTAAATGATAAAAGCACATATGCAATGTAGCAGATTATATCAATCAAACAAAAGCATTCATTGTTTCCTTTTTTCCAATCCACTGATGCTGCTTGTTTAAGCTACAAAGACATTACGCTATTCCTTAGTGAGATAAAACGCATAAACAAATAAATAAATATTTCCGAGTATTTCAATTTTGACTTAGGAAAAACAGATCAAGCAGAGCCTGTGGCTAGAGGAGCCTGACTGCATGCTGGTGGGGGGTAAAAGACAGCCTGGGGGGTGTGGAGGGCGTCTGTTTTTTAATGAGCTGAAACTTTAAATACTGCATAATATATAATACTCCTAAAAATGGATAGTTCATTTCACTCTCCCGATAAGTCGCGGGAAAAACTATTAAAAACCATTTCTCTCTTAATGTCAACAGAGTAAGCATTAAGTATGAATGAAGTGGATGTGATACCACATCATCGACAAGAAAGAAAGAAAAGCAAAATAATAATCAACTTGAACTGGAAGAAACAAGAGGTTTGGGCACAAAGATAAGTGCACAAGCTCAAGGGCATCAACTAAACACAGTACATGCAAAGACAATGATATATTCAACTATAACTAGAAATTCCGATTCACTCTATAAAGACAAAATATCGCCTTTTTATTGTGTTTTAAATGTGAAGTGCAATTGATCTTGATGATACCGTCTTATTTATTTATAAGCTGCAGCTTAGTCTTAATGTCAGCTGGAAGCAGAAAAGCCAGAATAGATGACTGACGTTTCAGCCACCCACTGACAGTAGCTTTGGCAACACTGGCACAGCAGGCATACTCTTTCAGTGGCTCTCCTTCCCCCCTTCACACATATACACACAGATATACAAGGGGGGGGGGAGAGAGAATTATGGTGCCCCTTGTCATCCCTTGGGTAAGAAAAACACCATAATAGATTTTTAATGGCTATCCGCTCACTAAAAGAAAAAGTAAAGGTAGTGTTTTGAAATTCGGTGACAGGAGGTCAGCAATTATAAAGTGTAAGAGAAAACAACAACTTTTCTGTAGTATTTCTTTTTCAAAGCTGAATCAAAGTGTGCGTATGTTTACATGAGATGTTTCCAGATGAAAAGCGATGAGTCTTGTGTCACATTATAATTCAAAAAGTGCCGTTTGACAGTAAACATCGTGACAATGTTGTCTGACTCTGCTGCATAAACATGTAATACCAGCGTGATCCTTAAAGTGATCTGAGTGATGGCTCAGGTACCCCGCTGTTCATGGAGCAAGCATGAAGACGGTGCTGGTGGCCGATCCAGAGGCTTAATAATGATAACCTCGCCGGTATTAGCTGCAGGGGTTGTTCACACAATAATTGTTTCTGCCAAGCCATGTATCTATATGACAGAGGAAAAGCTGGTGTGACTTTCCTGCTAAATAACTGATTTAAGGAGCGGCTGCATCAACTATTTCAGAGATAGTTTGTTTTTTTTCTCCCCTTTTTTCCTCTGAAGAAACTGTGAACTTATTAGCTAATTAGAAGATAATTACAAGTCTCTGCAAGTTGATTAGCAATTTCACTGCTGAACATTAACAACTTACAGAAACACTGCACTCAATTTCAGCACTTGTTTTGCTTTACTTACCTAAATTCTAAATAGTATAAGTATTTAAAGATTTCACCTTGGCAAAACTTATTACCAGCTCCAGTGTGCAATTAAACTTGCCAAACAGGCATTAATTCTTTGTTCATTACCACATTAAATGCATGTAGGGTAATTTGACACTTCAATACAAGACTGCACAATTACAGCTATTAAAAGGCATCAGTTTTGTACCAAAAGCAGACACATTTTGCTAATTTACAGAAGTCCATTTGCATGCAGTCCATGCACCCTGGACTCATTGTGGTGGTGACTAAAGTTTGATATGTAATGCTAAGCCTCTGCCCAAGCTGGAGGGGTCCCTCCCCTGCAGTTTAGAGTGACTCAAAGGTGAAGCCCTGAAAACAAATACAATGTACTCAGATGCTCCACAGTTTACATTTCACTGACACGCATCAGCCTGTATTAGCCGCACACTAAGCTGCAGTCCCTTCCAACCCCATGTATTTGTGTCTGGCTGTACGGCAGTATCAATGCAGCTCGTGGGTCAAAGGGTCAATGAGTAATTAAGACATGGTTGCCTGAGCATTCCCCATGCACACTTTCAGTCCTGATGAAAGGTTGGCAATGAAAGGAGGGATTTAAGTGCAGCCTGATACGAAGGATCAGATTTCCATAAGTGTGTCTAAATGTTCCTTGTTCAAGGCAATTAGTATGATTAAAGAGATAGCGCGGGGTCATCACGCTGTTTTGCATATGAATTCTGCATGAGGTTTTCAACACAGCAAATGCTGCATTGCTTACAATAAAAACATTTAAGCTACTGGTGTTTTTGAATTATTGCTGAGACATTGTGTAAATTACTGTACATTTATGGACTTTGTTATATACTGTATCAGATTCAGCAACATAAAGCACCAGTTCTTCATCTTTTGTGGTGTGGATGATGGAAGTAAAAATATGGCCAGGTATGTAAGTGTCCACTTAAATATTCTTGCATGGGATGATCATGAAGATGCAGTAAATTTGTAACAACATGCAGGCAGATGATTGTAGCCTTCAACTCCAGTGCAGGTCACAAGGTGCATTGATTCCCATGTACAACAAGAAATTATTCTTAGAGTTTCATTGTTGCAAAAAATTGAAGAGGCCAAGGCCTGAAAATTGAGGTCGCTGATAAACGCTATTAGTAGGAGATGCTGAGAGGAGAAATCAATATGGCAGTTTGTCAACCTACCTCTCAGAGGGAGGAGAACTCTGCAGCTGGGGTAAGTGTGCCCTGTCAGCAAAGCACATTACCAGAAATCAAAGGCCAGAGAAGGCCCGAAGGAAGAGATGTAGATGTCTCTCTACAAAGGCCACACTTTGGTAATTAAAACCTATTTTATCAGACCTGTTGTGTCACTGGTTTTTCTCTAACACTATTGACTATCTGTTGCGTGGAGGGTGATCACTAATTTAACTTTAAACTAATGAGCTGTGGTTATTTAGATTCTTGTACTTGTCACACAAAATTAAGGAAAAGACGCCAAATAAATGTCACTTCATATAATTTATACCAAGACTTGAAGGAAACATCTGCCTAACGTTAACTAAGTTTTTTCAAGAGGTGATTGTGAGATACTTCTTATTCCCAAACATGTAAGTACAGGTGGCATAAAATGCGACATTAAATCATCTCCTTTACAATAAACTGAGCAGAATATTTTAGTCATTCTATCTATTCTTAAACTTCCTATTAAATGTTAGAATAACACACAGAACTGAACTGCAAGTTTAAATATTTAGTAATTAAACACACCTGAATCTTTGCAGTCAAAGAAAAGCACCAGTGACATGATGTTAAGGGGGACCTATTATGCTCACTTCCAGCATCAGATTTTTATTCTTAGACTCTACTAGCTTGCTTTGCTCAGTTAAAAATAATCCATATTAATCTCATGCTCTGCCTTGAGATAGCTCGTTCACTGCCTGAACTCAGCCGTTTTACCTCTTTCCCCTCCCTTTAGGTTGACTTTTTACGATTGGCTGCCCATTTTAAACAAAAGATTTGAACAGTGGGTAGGGCTTCTTTGCTAACACTCAGAGCTCTGTGTCAGACACACCCAAATCACTGATATCACCTGGATTCCTTGTATGTACAATAAACTGGTTATTGAAAGTTTGGCTTATAGGAGTATCCATCACAAAAACAGTATATTAATGACAGAAAGTAATGAAAAGCACAACAGGTCCCCTTTAATTGCTTCAAAATTACAGCAGCTTGGCAGACAGTATCATCTTCAAAACACATTACTTCTTTTATATCTTCGCTTCAGTACTGTGCACCTTCCTCCTCTTTGTACGCAAAATAGACTGTGACAGGTCCAACACTTGTCTGCACTGTTTCTGAAGCTCCCACCACCATCCAGCACCCAATGCCATAGGCCAAACAAGGAATACCTGCAGTTAAAAGGAACACTGAATATGTGGTGTCTGTGGTATAGGAAATAAAATATAAGGATATATAATTACAGCAATTACAGTGGTAGAAATACTGACCCAGATTAATAACTTTTAACACGGTGAAAAACCTGTCTTCACAATCCAGGTTTTGGTGAGGTGCTTTGGTGCAATGATATTTAATAAAGGGGAAGCACCCCGTTCTCAGTATGTGGTAGTTGGATCCCTGGACTCTCCAGTTAAAGTTTGACAATCCAAACTGGTCATTGTGGACGGAGCTGTAGCGGACGCAGTAAGATGTCCACGGAGGAAGTCTCCGCTGCAGCAGGTGGCAGGTTAACACCTCCGAGGCAGCTGGCCGCGGACCTGCCCCGCCTAAGGTGCTCGGAAACAGGGCGATCTTCAGGAAGAGTGTGTGGATCTTCCTCAAAAACTCCTTCATGCTTTTAATGATTCGTATTTTAGCATCAGGACTGCAGAAAGATACACCTACGACCAGCCACAGTTAAAATATACCAACAGTCTAAGTGTGAAAATGTGAAGTTATCTGACACTAATGCAGCACATGAACTGACATTAGCTATGCTAAGGTTAGCAAACAAGCTCATGTCCGGTTTGCGAGCTTAAAACCTTCCACCCTGCCTGAGATATTCCAACACTGACCCACATGTCTCTGTACACATGCTGACATCGCACACATTTATCTAAACCACCTGAGAGGAGAGCAGCTTTCCTTTGCTTGTTTTTCTGGAGTGCTTCTTGCTCTGTCCTCGTACCGCGGCTTAAGTCATCCGGCTGGAAACGCAGCGCTCCGAAATTGTTCCTTTTCAACAGCATTAACTTAGTCTGTATCTCATTTACAACATGTACTCACCTGTTCGTTAAATACTGGCTTTACATCTTTTATAAGATTGTTTTTGTTGGATCCACGACAAACAACACACCCTGCTTTAAAATCCGCTTAAAGCCACAACAGCAACTGCTGGATATAGATGTAGTGAGATAGATTACCGAGAAATTATGAAACGCACATATGCTATATTTAATGCATCTGTCATCGTTTTTAATTTCCCTTATTATTCGCTTACTTTTCTTATATATTTTTTAAATGTTTTTAAAATCCCTTTAGGAACAGTTATTGCTTTGGCTATAAATGCGGTTGTGTGTGGCATGGTTCTTACTGCATTGTATAAGAATCCATAATAAAATAATATGATGCTTTATCTTTTTTATTTTTATTTTTGTTTTAGTTTTATTATTTTGATATACTTATGCTTATACTTATGCCTTAATCTCAGGTTATCATTTGTACCTGCAGGAAAGGGGCCGTACAAAGAAAGCCTGATTGATTCAGTGATTGACTGTAATTTGTCAGGATGATTGGTAATGTCTTAACAACTTCACAAACCAGCTGAAATCCCATCTACATGATTTATAAATGATTTGCTAAATCGTTTAGGTCCAATTCTGTGTGAATGCAAGAATGTAAGTGATCTCAAAATAAATTACATATTTATTTATCCCAGATGTTTGTAATTCAAAATGTCATTTCTGAAACCAAAGATGTGTGAAAATAATGGATACTTTCAAATGCTAAAGTGATCCCAGTTCCCTGGATTTCGAGGTGTAAAGGAGCCGTTGAGGTCCATAATCCTATGAAAGAATTGGTTTTACTCGCAGTCTTGTGAAGTCTTTCGCCTAATCATCTATTGTCTTTGCTGTAATGTGATTGTCTATTTGAAAAGAGGAGTGTAAAGCATAACTATTTGTACTTTCTCCTGGTTCTTAACCTTAAATTTTATGTGCATCAACAAAAAAAGTACATCAAGTAAGGCTCTTGAATGAAATAAAAATGCACAAATCCTTGATGCAAAGTGAATGTAAGATTGAAAATTGAAATAACTCTATTTATAAAGCACAGAATGAACAGTTTTTAGTTGGTACCAGTTCTTCCTCAATATCCAGCTACAGCAGTGTGAGGTCCCATGTATAGCAGAAAGGTATTCTAGGAGATCTTAGTGTGTCTTGTAACACTAAAGGCATCTGAATTTTTCAAACAAGCACATATAGATAAATACTTTTTGATTTCCATGTGTAAATTCCTTATGCATAGATTTCTGGCTGTGTATTTTTTTACTTTATTATAAAGTATATTCAGACTTTTGAAACATTTTACAAAGCCATTGATTTTCCAGATTCGTGACATATTTAGGTAATTCTACGGGGGGGGGAATTCTTTTGGCAAGTCCTTCAGTCATATTTAGGGTACACAGCATTTAGTGATATTTGGCATGACCACTTGACTTGGCAAGAGCAGGGCAAAAATACTGATGAAGGAACTATCTAAGATGTAGGTTTACCCTCCACTTGCAGCTCGTTCTAAGCAGTCATCTGTAGTATATCTTCTATTTCCTTGATCACCTCCTTCAATTAAAGCACACAGAAAAGGAGGCAAACTTAGAGTACTATCCACTAATATTCCACAAAAGCATCAACTATAATTTGAAAATATATTCTTGTTAGCGTAGTTATAAAAAAGTAGTGATCGTGCTCCCATCAAAATCATTCCCGCTGATAGCAAATTCACTGATATGCAAGTTTCATGACATGCAGATAAGGAGAGATCATTAACTCATTAACACGGCACCATGAAATTGGTTTCTCCTTGGCTTTTAGGGACTGATATTTCCTGATGAATGACTGACAGATGCCGAGCAAAGGTCACGAGAGCTCCCTGGAGATCCTCTGAGACCGTTCTATTAATGACACCACAAACAAATGACTTTACTAATGATCCCCAAGTCGCCAGCTAGGAAACAATCACCTTGTTCATCTGATAGTGGTGGTTAAATGAAACTTTCAGCAGAGCAACATCTTCACTCTTTAGGGGGATGAGCACAGCTTGATTTAACTGTTACAGCACTATGGAAGCTAACGGATTTGTGTGACAAATATGTTAAATAACCCTCTGCTTAACAACTTTTAGAGTCTGTAACATTACCAAAGCCAGAGGTGGCATCTTAATCCTCTGAAAGAATTGGTTTTACTCTTCATCTTGTGAAGTCTTTCACCTAATCATCTATTGTCTTCTTTGCAAAGTGACTGTCTATTTGAACAGGAGAGGGTAACTACACAAAAGCATGAATATGAGCACTTTCTCCTGGAGATGAACCTTAAATTTTATATACATATATGCAGCAACAAAAAAGTTACCTATGAGCTAATGCACCATTTTATTTATAGTTGTGACTTAAATTAATAACAGATTGGGTTATGATTTATTAATAAAGAACACCAGGTCATAACTCAAATTTTCTTGTATGGCTCTGATACAGTAAGAAATACTTACATCACTCCAATGCCTCTTCGCTTACTGCTGCCAAAAAGAGCAAAAACGGTGCCTTGCCTCGTCTGAAATGCAAGTAACAAAAACACAGTGAAACATAAAGCTTCATCATTGCACAGTGTAGATTTTGTACGAGGACCTTGTTAATCTTCCTTTAACTGAAAACAGACTTTGATGAGTAAAATCTGATCAACCATAGAACAGGAACAAAGGAATGGATGCTAGTAAAGCATGCAGATCAATTCTGAATTTTTACCTTCGTGTTAAACCCAATGCCATGGGCCTTGCACATCATAAGGAACACCTTATGGTATAACATGGAAAGGTCAGAGTGAAATAAGTGGTTCCCAATAACAGCATAAAGATTACCAATGGGAGCCTGCACACACACAAAAAATAGAAACAAAGAAAACAACAGAAGATGTGAGCGATGGTTGTTGGCACAGTCATCATTTAATTAATCAAAACCAATAAAAATAATTTTGAGTTCTATTATATTTGACAGTTGAGTATGGTGGTGTGTGGTGGTGGTGGTGTGTGAAACACAGTAGAAATGACTGAACCCCAGACATGTCCTTAGGGTCACTGCTGAGTTTGTGTGTGTGATTAGTGAACATGATGAGTACGGGACACATGTGGTAAACTGTTGGGCCTTTCTTAATTAACTGCAGGGAGGAACAATTAATGCTTAGAAGACATGCCAAACACAAGATGAGCTTAATTGTACGACACCAATCAAAGAAACTGCAGGTTGGGGACTGCAGAGTTTTGCATTCTATCTGAGACCAAAGCATTAGTGAATGCACAAAAGGACTACTCATTGCACAAAACACACTGTATCACCATAACAGAGGGATTCTGTTTGCGTATGTGTCATAAGTAACACTAGAGAGGTTGATTACTTAAAGTGGCAGGGCTTAAAAGGATAAAAATGTTCCTGCTTCTCAGCCACCTTCGGGAGACTTAAAGAGCAGGCCTAAGCCCCTGTGAGCTCAGGAGATAGTCCATAACTTGCTGTGAAGGCTGAGTGTTTGCGGTTGTCAGATACAGAGCCCTCACACAACAATAAAAGCATCCAACAGGGATTTAATCGTGTTTGTAATATGCAGGGCCTTAACGATGGCCAGCGCTGAAGCCATTAACCACTGCAGTAGCTCAACTGCTGTACTGAAGCACCGGGCCACCAACTAAATGAATGTTTGATAAAATAATACAAGTCGCAGATCAACAAGCGTAAACTCGGGCATACTGCTAATAAAAGAACTCTATTGTTTAAGGCCTGGCACCAGGTTGATGAGGTGCTCAAGCATGCATACACATGCATAATGAATATGGTATGAATTATTAATGTGTTGATTATTTAGGCTCATCTATCAAAATGATAATGAATTCAGCACCTAAACACCAATTGAGCTCGATGCATAATTACAGTATTTAGTTGTATTTAACAATAATGAAGAGCAAAACGCTGATCTATCTTTGTGATTACTGCAGTGGTACGAATAGCCTCCAAAGTCTCAGACTGCTTTTGAGCAGGGTGGCTTTCTTTCTTGTTGCAGATAAAAAAGTAATAATTTGAGGGGGGAAAAAAAGTATATTTAAATTATAGCATTTAAACTCAATGCATCGATCGTTTAAGGAAAAAGAAAAACATAATGCCATTTAAACTACAAATATAAGCAAATATAAGAGAGTACTTTGGGTGCAATCTGGAGTTCACAGCATTTCTCTCTGATTGACGCTGGCACTTCTAAAGAGCCTGTGTGGCAGTTCAGCGTTCCTCCAGTCATCATCAGAAGCATCTGGGTCATGGCCAGCTGGTTACTGTATGTGATGTCCAGATCAACAGCCCACACCTGCAAACAAGACATCGTGAACTCTGTGTCATGGCAGAGAAGAACAGACTCTATAGACCTAATCATTTCAATTTAATCACAAAAAATGGAACATCAAAGTATTTCACCCACCAATCCTTACAAAGCGAAGAGTCAGCACCTCTTAATCTTTACGATGTTACCCATGTTAAGAGGCAGACATAAGGAAAACACAGGAATGGTGTGTGTTTGACTGATTTAGGTAATTCAGTTCTGACACGTGCACAAAGTAGATCCTTCCCTGTGTATTTGAATTCAGTCAGCCCTGGGCTAGTATGTTCAGCTCAGGTCTGACGAGAAGTAAAGTTCAGCTATGTATGGTAAATGGCGTCATTATAAGTATATTAAGGGGTCAGGTATGGTCGTAGCCCTCCGCTTAAACAGGGCTAATTTTCCCAATAATAACCTAATAGCTCTGCCCTTTCTTCAAAAGTGACAAATAAATCACCAGTGAAGGAGTTGTTAATAACTAAGTGGCAGTCGGCTGCCTCCTTTAGCTGTTCCTATTTGTCAAAGTAAACGCTCCTGCCACCAAATGCAAATTGCTGCCTGTCTGAACCCACAGTCTCGGTAACCTGAGTACTTTATCTCCACCAGCGCATGGACATCTGACCATGCACAGTAATTATCTAAAAGGCTTCACTTTATTTTATATTAAATTTGAATATATTGTAAAAAATCATGCACAGCCTGCTGCCATAACAGTTATTTTCAGAAGTGATTAGTGTGACAGTGTGTAAAAAACCTATTTTGGTGAAATGCCTGGAAAAAAGTGACAAGGATATTTGCAGGATGGTGTGTTCTAGTGTTCTGAAAACTCTTGAAAACAAAAGATTGGCATATGCAAGACAACTGGAAAATATGTAATATGTTTATCAGAAAAATTTGTTTCAGTTTTTAAAATGTCACAATGACAAAAAAAAGAAGAAAAAAGCTTTCCTTCATTTTAGATAATCTGATTTATAGAGCAGAACTATGGCAGTTTTAGTTAGTAACCTGGAACAGTTCCCCAATAAGGAAAAGCTCAAACTTATGATTCATAAAGTGCTGAACTAAGTTTTAAAAATTCATGAGCTGCATACAAATGGCAAAACAAAAACATACAGAATATGGATGCAATTAAAAAAAAATTCAAGGTGTCTACATTGATGCTGAGTAACAGTTTAACAGAACTCAGTCACCTTGAGTGTAGGTTGTACTGTAGATACCATTAGGCAGATTCACGTCTCTATATATCAGGTTGATACCTGGGCCTGAATGATGGACACACTTCACCAAACCATTCACTCAACTCACTAAAACTCATACACCTCTGTCCCATTGTTGCTCTTAACAAAGCTGTGGGAAATGTAAGCCTGGATTGTACCTGTTTTCTATTGCCTTGCATTTTCATTAAAAGCCCCGATGCTGCAGCTGGGGCCCCACCGCTCCACAATGTGAGGAAAGACTGCAAGGGCAAACATATGTGACCCACTTCTTCCCATCAAATAAAGTAGGCAGCTTTTAGCAACAGGTTTGAATCTAAATTGATGTTTAAACCCAGACAGGTTTGCCCATGTGGCTCTCCTCCATCTAAGCTTTGTGTGTGTGTGTGGGGGGGGGGAGATGGTTAAGAATCTGTCATTAATGCTCCTTCCTCTATTGAAGCACATGCTGTTTTATAGTCTATTCTTAATTATGCTGTCAGTGAGTCCCTTTCAATTTCAGGTCAACATTGAAGATGAAAATTAATTTTAAGGCTGTCATTATTTCATTCTAAACAGGTAAAGAAAAAGAGGGGGGCTGCTTCTGCTCTGAATATGTTTAAGAAATAGCACATTTTCTGCTTTTAGTGTCACAATTTTGTCACTGAAATGACAGTTTAATTTCACTAAACCAAATCAGAAGGTGTAGAAAAGTACAGCAAGTTATTTTTTTTATGCTAAAATAAATACAGAATTGCAGAATCTACAGTCTGTGAAAGACTGCTGACAAAAAAATTCCTGGCTGGATTTCTAAATCTTCAAAGAAACAAAAATGCTAATGATCTAAGACAAAAATTGACATTTGAAGTTTTAAGATGCAAGTTGCAGCACTGCTTTGCTTACACTGTTTATTACATCTAATCCAGAAGATACTACCCTCTAGTGGCAGGTGCGCTCCGTCTCCAAGTCCTGCTTGTCCATTATGAATATGAATATAACACCAAAAGTGGGGAAAGCACAAGGATGATATTTTTTGAATTGCCCTGAATAAAAATCCATCATAAGTAAGCAGATGACAAATTGTATTCTGCAACTAGACGTTTTTAATAAAAAATGGTGGAAAGAAACTCTGTCCTTCTTTCTTCTTTGTGCTTTTGTAAAACCTGTACAATTCCACTGTATTTTATAGACTACGTTATGTAAAAAGCATTTCATTCTATAGCTCCAGATCAATAGGCAGTCAGTGTAGCCACATGTTGGGAGCAGAGGTTAACCCATCATAAACCAGTCCATTTCAAATACCATAAATCAAAGTGCTTGCAACGAACCGTAATCCTGACAAATGAAATAAGACTTCCATGCTGCCTTCATATAATAGCGAGATACATTTCAGCTGACCACTGCAGGTAACCAGCTAAGGGTTAAACACTGACAGGGTATCCCCCTGAAGCTGCCAAATCACTTTGGAATGACCTATTGTCTGAAAGATAGACGCCTTTGAAGTTCTCTGTATTGTAATGTTAAAGGGCAAGCCTTAAATGGTGGAATCAGTGTATCGACACAATAAGACTTGACAGTTTATTAGATGGCCTTGTGACACATTTGGTGCCTGTGCCCACAGTTTACCTTATCTTGTTTCTAGATCCCAGGGGACTAATATGAAAGGCACCTATCTACTCAGATGGACCCAGGCTAAAAATTGATCTTTTCCACCAATATGTTGAAATAGAAAGCTTTTGCAGAATAGAATGTGTTGCAACAGCCTAGATCATATTTATCATGATTCCCTAAGCTAAGGTCTTCTCCGTTTGTGTTTCACCTTTTTTTCCATGGTTTTGAGGTCCAGAAAGGTAACCAGAGACAAAACCTACGATGTAGCGCTGCAGGCAGGCCTGGCCTACACGGGTGCAGATAGAGTGCAAAGTTTCTGGGTGTACAGATGTCTGAGGAACAGTGGACCCAACAGCTTCAAGTTTACAGGCACCATAGAGCTGGTCTCCACAAGACAACATGGTCACCTCACCCCCTGGCTCCAACAGCAGATCTACTGTCAGACAGGTGACATTGTCTGAAGGAGGGTAGGCCTCCACCACACCTCCTGGAAACAGAGTAAGAGTAGAGAAATGGCTACAGTACGCTCAACAAAACATTACCTAACAATAATACAAGACCTGCACTCTCCAAGCAGCTGTGTAGCAACCACAGAAAGTTCCATGAAAATTATTTAATTTTGCATTTCACAAAGGCAACACCTGTGAAGTAGGAACCACACAGGAAATCCAAATTACATACTGCTATATGTGCAGGTGAAAAGCATTCAGTGCCTGGCAATAGGTATCTGACCTTGCCTGAGGAAGGTCTTTAGGAAGCAGGCCCAGTTGGGATAGCAGGAGGTTTTAGCAGGCTGGGCATAATGGGTCAGCCATTCTGGGATCTCATCTAAATATCTGAGCAGCGCAGTTTCCTACAGAAAGAAAGTTAATGCACCTACACTAACCATCTACTGAATATTATGCAAATTTGTTGTATCAATACAATGCAACATAAGTTTCAGTTGTTTCATTTTGCCCCATTATTAAAGCTTTGTATGTGTTGACCACATTATTGGAAACACGCTGTGTTATGCGGATGACTCCAGTGACTGCTTGTTATCCTTCAGACCTTGGGTGGCTGCTTCAATTTCTGTGCAAGTGTCTGATGGATACTGCAGGAGGGTCCATCTGTGAATGACAGCCTATTATCAGAAGGCCTCAGGAGTCTAATGGCTTTAACTCACAGCCTCGAAGCAGCTGCCCTCAATAACAACTCTCTCCGCTGGGCATTTGATGAATACATAAGCTAACCCCATCTATCTGGGGATCAATCAGGGCTTGACTGGGATCGATATCACTCTTGTTTCTGTAACTAGGAAATGCAATAATGGTTACACCACTTAATTATGCTGTTAATTTCTAACTTTTGTTTTAGGTTTCCTTTAAGCAGTTTGACAACAAGTCCACTCTCTGCTTACAAGGCTGCAAAGGCTATATTTAAACTAACAATTCCCTGACTAAACCCTTTACTCATTTATATAAGCTATACAGTATATTAGATTACATGACTACAACAATATGTGTGAAGAATTCTGTACGTTTGCCGCCAACAGAGGGGAATTTAATTTTTTTCACACACAATAAGATATGAAAAATCTTTTCGAGAGATGACTAAATTATAAGTAGAAATAATATCTTTCTTCTGTCCTCATACTATCTAGATCATTACTTTGTTTTGAGTGTACGCTGTTGGGCTTCACTGGAGACAGGACCAGAGATTATACTGTTGATATTCCAGTCATGTAACAGCCATCATCATATTCAAGTACTGTAAGAGGCGAGGTCAAATGCTACACAGTGATTCCCCCTATACAAACCATAAAGCACACAATGGTGCGGCAAAAAGTGTAAGGGAACGGTTGTCATTCTCACGGAAGAGCAAACTCACCCCAGGACTTTGCCTATGCAGTTCACAGAAACAGCAGGACAGGAAGAAAAGAAAGAGAGGTATTTTGCAATAAATTATTTGGACTTAAACTGCGTATAGTACCCTGTGATAGGATTCAGCCTTTGCTCGCTGTCCACATAAAGCCAAGCAATCTGGTCATAAATAAAATAGATGTTGCCCTGCCTCTTTGATTGCCATTTCATCTCTCCATTACATAGTGAAGCAACTGAGATACTACAGTGAGTCTCAGGAACAAGAAGATACAATCGGACTGCTCACATATTTTGTGTGAATACTTACTTTATTTTAACCTCAACCTGCAACAAATTCCATGCAAAATATGAAATGAATTTAAGTTACTCTTCTGTTTCACTGTAATTTCACATCGTTGGCTGAATTTTTACAAACCCAGGCAAGACTTTCTTTGCATAAACATTGCAATGAAATATTTATGCTCATCACTGCCATTAAAAAAAATAAAAAATAAAAAAGCAACACAAGGAAAGAGAAAGAAAGGATTTTAAAGTTCTAAATTCAGGTTAATTATATCAAAGCAGAGCATTAGATATTTGAACTCCTCCATCCAAGCACAGACTGCACAATATTTAGACACAGAACATCTGTATTAAATGTCCCTCTACCTCTTCAGTGGTAGTGATTATCAAATGACCCATTTCGTTGACAAACTTAACCTAAATAAGGTGTTGCTCAAGATCTGTTTGTACACAGCATGACAAAAAGAAATACTCCATCTGTTGACGCTATTAGGTGTAATTTTTACCCTCTTGTGCCTAATGATCCATATGCAAGCTGTGTGAGCGCTTAAGTGTGTGTATGGCCCCCTTCGGGCATTGCAAGGCTGCAGATCTACATGTCTTTAACCTCTCTCTGTGTAAATGCTAAAAGAGGCCTGGGGGCTTTCTGCAGGCTGAAACATTGTGCTGGAAGCCGTGGGCCTCACAATATTTAGAGAAACGTGTTTTCTAAGACCTGTGCAAAAGCTCCTAAAGTGAAGATGAAATCCCTCCTCCTCCTCCTTTTTGTAGCCTTTTAGGCTTTCTTTTGCATAGCCAGAAGGGTTCTAAATGTTAATATTATTCTGAAAGAGCACATGGTATTGTGTGAGTCAGGCTATCTCATACAGAGCCCGTCAGAGCAAGCAATAAATAGGAAAAAAATATGCAAGCGGTTTGAATACTAAGGCCAGTTACACTCATTTATACCCTATCTAGTTTTATAGTGATCCTCATGGGACTTTAACTAAAATATGACACACACATAATAATATACACTTTAATAAACATTTTGATATTTATTGGTAAACAATTATTAGTAAAAGCTGTTAAATTATGGATAAATATTATAATGCTTTAATTTGATCATTTGTATTTGATTAATAATTTATTAAAACTACCATTTTTGTAAGGCTTGCAAATATTCACCAGCTGTCATGACTAGTGCAGTTAGGACCACTGTTTTTCAGCAAAGTGCTCCATTAATGAGCCTTATTTCTCAAACTACACTGAGAAGGTTAAACATTCATGTACAGTTTCTGCTGTGAGAAGATGCTAATGATTAGATACATTAATATAAAATAGTAATGTGTTTGAATCTAATCAACAACATTGTTTTATAACATTTCAGCACAAAGAGCCAGATTGCTCTCTTCAAAATAAACTAATTCAACAGAAGGTCAATGTGAGACATATTCAAGGGGATAAGAGATTTTAGGATGAAACAAGGTCCCAACAACAAAAAAAAAAAAATCATGCAATGAGAAGCACAGGATGTGGGCTTTGCTTTGATTAAAAGAGCAAGGTGTAGAATAAAGGCCAGTTAAAGTGTTGTGTCCATATGGCCCAGAAGCCCTGAGGCTGTCGGCCTACACTGGGGGCCTCGGCACTCTTCCCTCTCCATGGGACCCCAGCTGGTGAAAGAAACCCCATTTACTTTCCTGTGTTGCTTCAGCCACCATTATGGACCTTGGCTGTGGCTCAGCCACTCTCTGCCATAATTAACAGCACCAAAGCCACAACAATTACAGCCCTGCACCACACATACACTATGAATCAAAGAATGAGCTAATAGGAACAAAAAAGAGGGAGCCACAAGAACCTTGAGATGACTGCTATTCTTCTGAATGGAATAAAAAGTAAAATTGTTGCGCTCCAAGCCCACAATCATTAGCCTGTAATTAGTTTACACAGAGCTCCCAGTTAAATGGCAAAATACGGTAATTAACACATGACAGAAAATCAAAGGCTACTTTGTAAGCATATGAGAAATAAGAGCCAGGGGCTCAGGCGCTGTGTACAGATTGCATTTGTTGTAAATGAATGGTTTACCATTGATTAAATGCATTTTATTTGTCCTAAATAGATCTGAGATTAAATGAGAATTTATATTTTCAGGAAAAAGAAATCCGGTATTTGTAATTTAAGCTTTACTTTACAGAGGCCTCACATCCATCTATTGAGTGTTATAGACAGATGAACACAAAAAGCTCAGTTTAGCAAAGGAAACATTAGCTACTATTAGTGTAATTTCTATTTTGTACAGTACTTAGACGATCAATACAAATAAAAAAAACAGTTCCAAATCTTGGAAAATTAACTTCACTGTAATTTTTCAAAGTGGTTTTGAGCAATAGTTCTCCAGGCTTCTGAAGGTCTTTCAAAGTTTTTCTTTGGACTCCATCTGCGTTTTTACTCTTTTCCAGCCTAGTCCTTGTACCTGACCATTTTCGGAGGAATGTTTTGTTTGTTTTTTTTTTTAAGTCACTCAACACTGACCTATGAATCATTCAACGGATGAACCAATGTTGTGTCTGCACATAACAGGCAACTCAGCAAAGAACCAGTTTTAAATTGTATCGTTAGCCACTTTGTTACTAACAGCCTATCACAAAAACACATCATTTGTTTCTATTTCCCTAGCTGAATCCACAAAAAAAAATGCCAAAGATAACACAGTTTGTCAGGAATAAAATAGTATTTTTGCACCAACAAGGTGATTTGCAAAGAGCTTTTAGCTGAAAACTTGGCATATTTCAGCATGATGTATAGTGTGTCCTTAAAAACTTTGAGGAAACTAGACAAGTGGACACAAAAGAATAAGTGGCAGTCCTAAAAAAATCAGCAGATGAACAGTATCTGAAATAAACAGGAAAATATCCAGCAAAGACCTGAAACAGGACCTGAGAGATACGGCTGGACCTTCAGAGGATCATCTACTGATCACTGAAGCCTCATCAGAAATGGTCTCAGTGGAAGCCATTGTAAAAGAAGGAAACAGGGGGAAAAAAGGCTGAGGCATGCCAAATTACAGAAGAACTGGACTGAAAATCAAGACTCAAGACTTTTGCACAGTACTGTATGCATAGGAAATAGTATTTTAATTAGACTAGCTGTACTGTGAATTGTTACTGCCAGGTGAGTTAAAGCACTCTAGGTGATGTTTGTGTGCCTCAGAAAATATCTTTGCATAAAAACAGAAAATGTTATGTATTGATTTAATATTCTTAGGCTCTTGGGATGGCATTAAAAATATTATACTCACGGGACCAGCACTGCCACTGACTCCAAGCTAAAAGATGACGTCTCTTTTGATCCTGCTGTGACCCACACTTTTGTTCATTCAGTGACAGAAGTGAATCGAACCCTTTTTTGAGCTATCTTTTCTGAATACGGGATACAGTCTGGACTTTAATATCCAGTTGTTATCCAGTTGCTACTGTAATGCTATTTAAGTATTTAGTTGTTACTTTAAATGGGAGATTTCTCACGGGTGGTATAATAATAATCGCAATAAACTTTATTTGTATTGCGCTTTGGAGAGAGCCATAAAAACAAGATATAATAGTAAAAAACATCAATTTGGTGAGAAGTAATAAGGAAAACAAATCAAAAAATAAAAACAAAAACTCCAAATTCAAACTCATTTAATAAAACATTGCATAAAACTGAGTGCTTTAAGGGGTGGTCAAATATTTTCGGTCACAAAGGGAATAACATCACCCTCCAAGTCATGTCTTTACCTGAATACACTTGAGGTTCCATAGCTTAGGACCGTAACGATGATACTCCTGCAGAGCCCAGTTATAGCAGCTAAGATGGCACGTATCACAATATGCTGTACCACGGCCGCCGTCCTCAGAGTCAGTCTTGAAGAGCCAGCGCTGCACATCAATGTTTTGAGTCATAAGCTCTGCCAGTGATCCGTGAAGCTTGACCAAGAGTGAAAAATGTGAATTACAAACTAAATTAGCACAAGCAAATGGGAAGGGAAAATTTATTACGTGTAAGTATGTGTTCATCCATTCATCTGTTAGTGGGTACTGATGAAGGACTTTGTGTAATGCAGTATTTGGTGTCTGACCTGGTTTAGCGAGTAGATATCTCCTTGGCCAGGTGGTACATTGATCTCTGCCCCAACAAAAATCCTCCTCCCTCCAGATTTGGTGCTGTAGTGTTGAGCAATAGCTGGTTCTGGACCCAGGATTGGCACACCTAACTCATCAGCCACTGCCAGGTCATCCATGTGGGCAATTCCACCCACAATATAGGCCTGCTTCCCCTCGATCAGGTTTCTGACGTGCTTCAGGGTCTATGGACTGTACTTCAGCAGTGTAGACAGGCACATGTTATGGGTCTGGAAGAGAAGAGGAGAGGATGATTATTCCTGGAGCGAAGCGTTTTCACTGTCTCTTCCAAGGGTTGTTTCTTGACCTGATTTATCACTGTGTACACACAACAGATCTATTATTGAAATAGCCAGCAGGGTTTTGACCTCTCCTGTATTCTAGCAGGTTGAATTGATAAAAGCTGCCTGTGGGAGGCCTCCCCTATCCTTCACATCTTTAATGTGTGCTCCCAATGAGCTCCTTGGGAATACAACTAATTACTTCACATCTGTATTTATTTGATCCACATGGAATTATCCCTTCTGTCACTGGCAGAATTCGCTGCCAGCCATGGGTAGCAGTGATTCATCTCAGCAACACGTCTGGCACAGTTTAACAACAAAACAGCAGGAAAATCAATAAAAAGAATGAAGAAGACCATGTCATGTTGCACATTCAATCTAGCACAAAACGACTGAATAAGATGGATAAAATGGCTGGATGTACAAAGATAAATACAGCATCACATTCACTTTTATTATACTGACATACTCTGAGCTATTAAAATGCAACCCTTAGATGTAGTGATGAGTTAATTAAACCAACTACTATGGAATTTAATCATCTACTGAACACCACCTCAAAAGACCCTTATATATAGTTTAATTAATTAAAACCAACATGTTTACTTGTTGTTACTATTGTAAAATAGGTAGAGGCTTAGTTTGAAAAGTAGTTAGAAAGATGGCAAAATAATATACATAGTGTAGCTCTATAGCAACAACTTCCTTTGGTACCCTCTAGAGGATCATTTATAAACTACAAATGATCTTGGCCTCTATATACCCTATATTGCCATAAGTATTTGTTCATCTGCGTTCACACACATATGAATTTTAGTGATATCCCATTCTTAATCCACAGGGTTTAATGTTAGGCGATCCTGTGCAGCTTTAACAGCTTGAGCTCTTTTGGGAAGGCTTTCCACAAGGTTTAGGAGTGTGTTTATGGGCTTCTTCCAGAAGCGTATTTGTGAGGTCAGACACTGACGTTTGATGAGAAGGCCTTGCTCAGAGTCTCCGCTCTAATTCATCTCAAAGGTGTTCTGTCAAGTTGAAGTCAGGACTCTGTGCAGGCCAGTCAAGTTCTTCTACACCAAACTCGCTCATCCATGTCTTTATGGTCCTTGCTTTGTGCACTGGTGTGCAGTAATGTTGGAACAAGAAGAAGCCATCCCTAAACTGTTCCCACAAAGTCGGGAGCATGAAATTGTCCAAAATGTCTTGGTATGCTGAAGCATTAAGAGTTCCTTTCACTGGAACTAAGGGGCCGAGCCCAACTCCTGAAAAACAATCCCACATCATAAAGCCCCCTCCATGAAACTTTACACTTAGCACAATGCAGTCAGACAAGTACTGTTCTCATGGCAACTGCCAAACCCATCAGATGCCAGATGGAGAAGGGTGATCCGTCACTCCAGAGAACACATCTCCACTGCTCTAGAATCCAGCGGCATGCGTTACACCACTGCATCCGATGCTTTGCATTGTGCTTGGTAATGTTAGGCTTGGATGCAGCTTCTGGGCCATGGAAACCCATTCCGTGAAGCTCTCTGTGCATTGTTCTTGAGCTAATCTGAAGGCCACATTAAGTTTGGAGGTCTGTAGAGATTCACTCTGCAGAAAGTTGGCGACCTCTGCACACTATGCGCCTCAGCATCCGCTAATCCCACTCTGTCATTTTATGTGGCCTACCACTTCATGGCTGAGTTGCTGTCATTCCCAATCGCTTCCACTTTGTTATAATACCACTAACAGTTGACTGTGAAATATTAAGTAGTGAGGAAATTTCATGATTGGACTTGCTGCACAGGTGGCATTTTATCACAGTACCACACTGGAATTCAGTGAGCTCAGAGTGACCCATTCTTTCACAAATATTTGTAGAAGCAGTCTGCATGTCTAGGCGCTTGGTTTTATACACCTGTGGGCATGGAAGTGACTGGAACACCTGAATTCAACGATTTGGATGGGTGAATACTTTTGGTAATACAGTGTATATACTACAGTAGAGCTTCACTCAAAAGGTGCAGTATACCATTTTAATATTTAAAAGTTCACATTTGCAAATAAATTAATGAATACCGTCATCCTTACTGGGAAATAATCTACAGCCTCAGGTGTGAGGATGCTATAGTGTCTGACGGAAGATGAGGCCCGAGCAGCCGCGGTATTAGCTCCATCTGTGGTCCCATCACACTTCAGGAGGCTGGTGTAATAGTCCAAGATGTCGTCTCCCAGATGCTGGGGACATATGTAGATCACCTCAACATTTTCATCTACAATCACGCAAAGAGGGTTTTACAAATGACATGTCTACAGAAATGTAAAATACTAAACATAATCTGTGTAGAAGCTCCTACCTCTAATATCCCACAACCTGCTCATTTGAATGTTCTGTAGGACGTCAAAACCTCTCATGTTCAGTCATTTCATCTGCGAGTATCCTGTCAAAATAATGCTACATATTATCTAACAGGATAAAATCTACATCTCTGTACAACTACTGCTAATGTGCGTGTTACTAGACTTGGGGGTAAGGGACTTAAGTCTAATCACACTGTAGTGCAATCCGATGATTAATTTAGCTTAATAACTAGCAGGTGCTGTGCCTGTCGCGTGCTGGGAGTCCTGCTGCACCATGTCCAGCCATCACTGAACTACATTCAGTGATACCGCCAGGATTTTAGCCCATGTATGTCTGGATTTCTGCCTAGAGAGAATCCTCAACTGAATCAAGGTAATTAAATGATTGGATTCATGCTAATTAACAACAATGGGGTTCAACTTTCTAATTATCCTTGCTCACACAGCACTCTCTGTAGTCACCCCAAGTGCAAATAAAGCATTCCATCTGCTAGTAATTAGGCTTAATAATTTTAGACAATCGCTCAATGATTTACAATGCACATGCCTGATTACAGTCTAAATGTAGGTGCTGTGGTGAAATTAGAACAAGAACTGATCCTAGATTGCACTCTGTGTTTAGCGTAAAAACACAGCAGCGATTACTCTTTTGTGTCTTTCCTCCCCCTTTTGCACAGCAATAAAATAAGACCTTTGTGCCGCTTGTAAATATTCAACATAATGGCTTTTCATTTGCTTAATCTACAAATTAAATGGCGATTGAGACTAAATTGTTCAGTTCCCTGGCATGGGGACTGTCATCATCCTGTGAGTGCTTTCCTGCAGAGAGTCATTTGAACGAGACAGAGTGCCTGCACCAGGGCTACAGACTGGGGCAGCAGAGTGGTGAGACCGGGGGTGACTGCTGCTAGATCAGATGTGCTTGTGTGTGTGTGCAGCAGGCAAAGAAAGCTACCTAATGAAGGGATGTGGATAATGGTCCTCTTGGAGGACTGGATGTGTTCCCAGTTGGCTGCCAGATGCTGGGGATGGAGAGAAGGAGCGATCAGAGATGGGACCGTCAGAGCGTACATACCCACACACACACACACACACACACACATACACACACACACACACACACACACACACACACACACACACACACACACACACACACACACACACACACAAATCATCACATCACTGCATAGCTAAAACACATCAAGCCAATCTCTCTCTGGGCTCACAGAAGCAAACCAAGCATAAAATACCACCGTAATTAAATTAAGCGTTTACTTCAGGAACATCTTCTCACAATTAATTCAATCAGCAAGGTACATGATGCTACTGCCAGGGGAAGGTTAGCAGGCTTAATTAACAGGGTATGGATGTTTTAAAAGTGAGAACATACATTTAATGCATGTATACACACACAGCAATGTTAAAACTAAATGAAGTCGTAGGCACTAATTAATATTATGTCAGCGCTCTAAAAGATGTTCAGGCAGATGACACACAGACATGACATCTACACGAAAAGGGAAAAGGATTACAGAATATTACCCATCTCGAACAACTGAACTGTCATAGTGGTCGTTTAAGTAGAAAACACAGTTTTATTTCCCGATGTCTAAGGTTACAAATTAAACATAGTTAAGTATATGTAGTATATTCTGCCATGATAAGGAGATGCTAAAATATTTGGAGATAGTAAGCATAAAAGTTGAGAAGCCTGGAAGTCTGCAATTTAAGAGAAAATCTGTCTTAACAACAAATTTTAAATTATGCCAGTGCAATTGGAACAAGTTTTCCTTTTACCGTCTGTTTTCATGTTATATGCTATATCACCATAGCATATCGTTTATTTTAAACTAAAAAAAAGCTTCATTTCTTTGTACATATTTTATGTTCTTCACCTAAATTTGTCTCTGAAGCTGCTTAAAAATACAGAAGTTACAACTATGCAAACATTTTTTTATTTCAAACTACTGGAAACAATATTCTTCTGCTACTTTGAAGTCTCAACATCTGTGAAATGCAGCTTAATTTTTCCAAACTGCACAGGACTGATATTTGACAGAGAAATCATGCCTTACAAGTGAAAGCCTTAAAATCAGATTTTAGGTGTACTTTTTACAGATTGATAAGTAACATGGTTAAAACCATTTTTTTAGTTTTAGAGCATTTCATTATATATGATTATTATTTGAAAGCTAATAGAAAATCTAGATCAGTGTTTACCCACTTTTCAGCATTTTATTCCTGTGGTTTTTAGCCTTTATAATCACTGTTTCTCCTTCGTCTTCTTTTACAGTGTGGCTGTAGTTTATTTTCTTTGTTTATCCCTTCCATTGTCTCTTTGTTTTCTCCTTAAACTTTACTAAAATATATGTAGATCTGGGTACACATTTTTCACAACAGTGTCTTAGAGATATTTAAATCTTTTAAATCACACAATCACAAAGCCACTTCAGTTTAATGAGAAGAAACTCATTTACATCCAAAGGTCAAATATTCAAGTGTTCCTCTGATCTGGAGAAATGAGAGAAACTGAGAGGGGAAAAAAGCTCCCATAGCATTATTAAGTAAAGAGAGGAAGAAGCGAGAAAATAACATCACCTGCGCTCTGCTGCGACTGTTTTCCAGTTGACTGAAACGCCGGGCCTGCAGGGCCTTCCTGACACAGCAGAGCTGAGTGTGCATATCAACCATGAGATGGCAATGGTGCCCACCGCCCACTTGCGGCGGCAGTGGCACAGGTAGGCTGTCCGGGCTAAGTAGCGCCTCCAGCAGGACTGGATGCGGATGGCAGCTCTCGATGCCTCCCTCTCCCTTGGTAGCGCTGACCTGGGTGTGAGACGGGGCCCTGACCTCCTCCCAGTTTTCAAGCAGAAGAGGCAGCAGACATTGTTGAAGGAGCCACTGACCACTGTCCCAAACATGGCTCAGCTCCACCAGGCGCTCTCCACTCACTTTGGCTAAAGGTACAGCAAAGTCCCTAAGCAGTTTTTTAGGTCCCTGAAATATTACCACTGCTCCAGCACAAGGTAAAACACTGCTTGAAATGACAGAAATCTGTGTCCATTGGGTCGATCTGTCC
>JAMQGT020010656.1:0-28142 GCA_024447675.2 Pterophyllum scalare | reverse complement strand
GTTCCGTGCTCAGATGTCAAGCAACACCAGAGTTGAACCAAGTAAGTTACATAACCATGTATTGCTCAGAAGTTACACCAGACCTCATTTCCATTTATTTAAAATCGTTCCACACAAGACTTCTTTATTGCTGTAGTCACTTTGCATGACTCCCCTGTGTACACAGTAGCATGTACACTCACTGCACCACATACATTGCACTAGAGGGGCAACAATGAGACAACCTCCAAAACAGGAATGGGTTTTACAGGTGGAGGCTACTGACCATTTTTCCCTCCTCATCTGACTGACTGTTTTGAGTAGTTTTGCATTTGGCTAGGGTCAGTGTCACTACTGGTAGCATGAAGCAATGCCTGGACCCTCCAGGACGCAACTCCTCCAGGATGGCATATAAATGCCATCCGGTTGTTAAGTGATGACGTAGAATTCCATTTCCGGGTCCAAACTGTCATGTGATCAATATGCCGCAATGCTGTGTCTCTGATTGTTTTAACCGAGCCAACTAAAAATAAAACAAAAAACAAAACACTCAGTTGTCATTTTATTGATGAGAAGGAGAAGAGGAAATGGCTGCAGATGATAAGGTATGTTACAATCTTCTGTAATAGTGAACAGTCACTGGTTCTGCCATTGCTGTTTATTTAGGAGCATTTGGACCCGGAAATGACGTCGGACTTAAAGACCGGATTGCCAGAAGGTTTGCTGTGTCTCCAAGAGCATGGAGGAGATTTCAGGAGACAGGCAGTTAGTCTAGGTGAGCCTTAACCCAACCTTTGTGCAAGGAGGAAAAGGATGAGCACTGACAGAGCACTACAAAATGACCTCCAGTAGGCCACTGGTGTGAGCAATGTATCTGACCAAACAATCACAAGCAGACTTCATGAGGGTGGCCTGTGCTCACTGCCTGGCACCGTGGAACCCAATTGGGATTTGCCACAGAATACCAGAATTGGCAGGTCTACCACTGGCGCCCTGTGCTTTTCACAAATGAGAGCAGGCTCACCCTGAACACATATGACAGGCATGAAAAGGTCTGGAGAAGTTGTGGAGAACATTATGCTGCCTGTAACATTGGTCACCATGACCAGTTTGGTGGTGGGTCGGTAATGGTCTGGGGAGAAATATCCATGGATGGATGCACAGACCTCTACAGGCTAGGCAATGGTACCTTGAGTGCAATTATTATGTTTCCGTCCATCCAACGCTGCTACAGTAGCCTGCACCTCAGACTGTCCAGGATCTCAATGATGCCCTGGTCGAGGTTTGGAAGGACATCCCTGAGGACACCATCTGTCATCTCATTAGGAGCCAGCCCCAATGTTGTCAGGCGCTCCTCTGGAGAGAGATCTCGGATGTCGGACGCTTTACGCTAAACTGAGAAATTTTAAACACTGCTTGATTTATGAATTGCCAATGGTTCAGAGTTGTTCTCTGTCATAATCTCAAAATCCTGTGCTCCGAATTTTCTCTGTAGTTCCTGTTAGACTCTGGTATCTCTGATTTTTTATTAACATCCTGATCCCAGGGTTGAACAGGATTGCAGCTACACTTCCAATAGGGCGAAATGTCAAGCTTCTGCTAAAATGCTAGATCAGAAAATGTTTTGTTATGTGAGGCCTATAAAAAGCACTCTACCAGAGTTCAATAGCTATGCTTAAGAAATGGAGCACCCAGCAGTATTACACAACTATTACAGCAGTGACTCCACCTTGTCACAGTTAAAATAAAGCCCTCCCAAACCCTTCTCATGCACCCTAGCAGGACAACCAGAAACAACAGCACAAACACACACATACTGTTGGAATGCAGAGCTGAGGGTGCGTCCTTTTTTGAAAGAGAGACAAAAGACTCACTGCTAGGGTTTATGTGCTGTGGCAGTGCCAGTTCTGCTATTATGTCTCAACATGCACAGTTTTAAACAAGTTATTACTGGTGTATTCTTCACCATTAAAAGAGAACTTGAAAGATACAGAGGAAAAACAAATGTATTACCAGAAGCTGAAGAGACATCAGCTTCTGGTCCAAAACAGTGATTTATTAAGAAACCACTGAAGGCATGTTCCATCATGAATGATAAATATTTGACAATTAAAGGCCAAACTGTCACTTTATTTTATGTTTTAATGAAAATATTACTGGGTGTTATAACTGGGCAAGCGTCACATATGGATTTAACTTAGAGGCCTTTCTTTTTGTGGATAAAGAACTGTCAACCAGTGCAGAAGTGGGAATAGAGGAGTAACGGTGGAAAATAGTTCAAAAGAATGATAAAGAAGAAAGATGTTCACTCACGGAGGCAGATGTCTTACCACAAAGCCTTGTAATTCTATGTCCCCCTCACAGACTTACAACACTCCTCTGTAAATTTTCGGAACAACAAAGTAAGTAATACAAGATATACAGCTATGATTAAGGGTAACAATCAAAGTATAAATTAACCACGACGCATTACAAAGTCCCAGTTTTAAAGAGAAAATATGTTAGGGATACAAACAGCAACCTATTATATAGAATATTACTTTTTTTGCTTAACTATTTTTTACCTTCAGGGAGAGAATTGAGACTTCTTACAAATGTCTGGCTGGATGTTTACCATTCCTACATATTTCAGAGGGGAAAACAGTTGCCAAGGTCAAGCAATAGCTGCTACGTGTTTCATGAAAAATTTGTCTTGTGATCACTGCAACTGCACTGTCCTCAGTTTTATAAGTCACATAACTGTTTTAGGGTTAAGGAGTTCAAGCCTCTCACTGCACACACTGGGTGAGGAGTAGAATAAACACTGAGCACGTCACCAGTATAGACATTCACATCCATAGGACATTTATTTGGTTAGCCTGCCAATTTTATAGCCGTCTGAGAGAATAAGAGTACCTGTAGCAAACAGAGAAAACATGCAAACTTCACAAAAGAAAAGTTCTAGAAATAAAAGTCTGTTATGTGAAAGAAGGCCATTTCTTTTCAAAGCCAATGAAAATAGACTTTGTGCATTCTACTTTTCATAGACATGATGCAAACTTTTCCTCCGGCACCAAAAACACTTAACTCTGCAGTGCATTTGTGTTGCATTCAAAAGACAAAGTTCAACAATCTCTTATCCACCTACACGATTTGATCACCAACATAATTTCAAAGGGAGGTATTTTCAACCCCAACACATCTTGGATGCTGCTGATGAAGGTATGACTTCTATAAATTCAGCAAACTTTCATCTACTAAACTAAAAAAGTGGAGGACTTTTTGGTGTAGTCCAAAATTTTCTTACTATAAATGACAGGACCTCCTCTTGTGGTTATGACAAACAAAAACTAAGTGTAGGTCCAACCCCCACATCCACTTAACTCAAACTGTGCAAAATAAAACAATAATTATACTAAAAGCAAAATAAATTCAAAACTAAAAGCTACACTTTGATGTATCAAAAAAAAATAGTTACAAGTCAATCATGTTTATCTAACCAGAATGCTGATTCAAATACACAACTCAAGTCACTATTTTGTAACCATGTTGCACATATCTGGAAATAATATCAAAAATTTTATAGCAACGAAAAGTTCATACATCAAAAATGACGAATTTCACTCTGTGTATAAGTGACCGAGAGAAACACAGGTACGGCTAAGGTAAAACTCTTATTAGCGTATACGGTGCTAAAGAAGCCCTGAACTTGTAATCAGTCTTAGCCGTCTTTCCCTCATTTGATGATATAAACAGCTAGGCAATGCCATTTACCATCTCTTACTGAAAATCTGTAGGTAATTTTCTGTTGATTTAAAAATCAATATTTTATGTCCAAATCTCAATGGAAGTGTAAAAATTTTATATATATATATATATATATATATATATCTTTCCTATAGCTGCAGCCTATATGCTGTCTTTTGTGCTCTCAAGGTTAACTGTCAAACTGCATACGCACCCAATAAAACTGCACAAAAGAGTTATATATCTGTTATTAATGTAAACAACAGAGGTCATGAATCAGCATTAGCATTAGTTTCCCGTTTCACTTCTTTGTGTATCACTACATTTAAATGAGACTGGAGAGGCAGCATCTTTTTTTATTCCTGATGTATTATAGGCTACACGGGAAGCTAGTAATAGGAGGCAACCAGAAGACAGATCAATAGTAGGGAGTAGGGAAACATTAGCCTGCCCAGAGGAAAGGAAGAAGAGGGTTGCAAAAGTAGGAAGATTAGGAAGAGGGGAGATGAGTATGTTACTCCTGAGGAAATAGTCATTTGTATATTAAAATCAGGGGTGAGGCCACCACCTTTAAGAACCGGCCAATATTTGCTTTGATGACATTCACTGCTGCTTATCTGTTGCGTATCATAAATTTAGTACTCATTGTATTGTATCCTTGTGTCTTGGGTTAAATTTTACGAATCTGAATGACTGAATTTCTGCTCCTTCAAAAGATGAGAAAGCGTGACGAGAAAAGACTTTAAAACAAGGTTTCTTTGTTCCCCTGGTACAAAGAGGGGAATAAATAAGAGCAAATAAATAAATAAACCCGAGCAAAAACATTTATATCTATGTTGAATGTTAACCCAAACTATTGACAATATATATATATGAATAAAAATCTGTGAATCCTGGTAAGTTGATAAATATCAAAAAAGGAAAGGAAAGTAAGACAACATCTTCAAAAGAACAGAGAGAATACTTCATATCCATCTGTGTTATGTATCAGTAGATGCTCATCAATAGAAACATTATCTTTGGGACATCCAGGAGCCAGCAGAATGATGAGTGCAGGAAGAAGGGCACTCCACTGAATGAAGACTTTAATTGCACCCACCTGCATACACATCAAACAAGCCCGACTAAGCCTACACTAAACATAAACAAATCAGTCATCTTGACAACTCCACTAATGGCCATTTTCTTATACAGAGGGGGAGATATAAGAAATCCAAGCATGGAATGCACACAAACATGTACATTGCTGCGCAGGCTCTGCTGGCTGCATGTGGAAGATAAGTCTGGTGGCAGTAAGTGTGGTATGTAAACATTTGTGCAAGCTTGGAAAGGTACTCACAGCTGCTACTCCAAGACTTGAGGAGAGATTTGATGCTGATCTCAAAGAAGACAGAATCCTGCAGGCTCAGCATGGTAGCTCCCAAAAGTTAACTTCACCAGAAGGCACTAATTTTATAGGTTTCCTGTCACTTTTACTTCACAAAAGCCAAACATTCCACTCCTCTCAAAAATATACACCTTGCACTTATCAAAACTTCCAGGGTCCTTCCACTGATTGGAGCAGAGTACTACCTTCCACAGGTGCTAGTTAATGGCAGCATCCTGGACAACAGTGTTAGCAGCTGCTGAGGAGACACCCAAGAAGCACTACCACTTTTCCGCCTTTGCCACCCAATTAGCTGTAGAGTAAAAGTGGTCTGGAAGAAGAGGAGAGAGAGCGGACAGCCTGGCCAGTTAGAGAAGTATTCCACCCCAGCGCCTGCTGCCCACTTGCCAGTCCACAGAGTCCCTCATCCCCATTTCAGCACAGAAAAATCCAGAAAGGCGAAGGACAAAACTGCATGAGAACTTTTGTTCCTGAAATGAGGGAAAACAGCAGCAGAACTGTACGCAATGGAAGTCTTAACAATGTGCGGTAATATTCCTTCTCCCCTTCTCTTCCTGTGTGCATTTGTGTGTATGTGTGCGCGTGTGAGTGTGTGTGCCAGTCCTAGCCCGCTAGTACTGTCAGCCACCCTCCTCCTCCTGCCCCAAATGCTCTCTCCCTCTCTGTTCGTTCATGGCCAGCCCCTCCTCTTCTGAGCAAGCTCTTGTTCTTTTACTGATGCCTGCTCTTTTCTCTCAGAGGGAGAGAGATGGAGAGTGCTTGTTTCAACAGCAAACAGAGGGAGGGCGGGAGCAGCGTGTGGGGGTGGGTGATGTCATCAAAATGCTGCGAGTGTTCCCTGGCTGTGGTTCAGTAATGCATACGCATGTAAGAGCTGCTACTGTGCTGCCTCTCCGCTGGCCTATCAAAGCAATACTTCCTGTAAACTCCACAGCAATACTGATGCGTCATCCCTGACTGCAGTAGGAGGGAAAGGAAAGAATGGGAGGATGGAAGAGAGAAAGGAAAAAAGGAAGGAAAGATTGAACACACCTCAGCTAGTCTATATTCAGATATCTGCACCAGATCTAATAAAAAATATTATGTTCCTATATTAAAATTCATATTTCACTTTTCAAAACAAGAATATGACATAATACAAGGTATGTTAATGTAACTCACTACAACAATGTGACATGGATACCCGCTTCTAATGTCAGACTGTGGCATGATGGTGCTCTATTTGCTAAGCTAATTGCTCACACCCATTAGAGTCACACGCATTACATCACTGTGCTGTCCGAAAGCTACCAGGCATAGTAACATACAGAATGATACACAAACACACCCCCATTAGTAAGAAAACAGCCCATTGTTTTTGTGTGAATGTGAAAGAGACACACACACACACACACACACACACACACACACACACACACACACACACACACACACACACACACACACACACACACACACACACGATTCATGTGATAATTTAATCTTGTGTTGATGGTAGTTATTCCTACCCTGGCGGAGACTTTAAAACTGATCCACATGACATCAAGCAATTTATAGTCAAGCACAGGATTAAATTTGTTACCAAAATATTCTGAAGGAAACAGTACTGGGAAAACAGCAAAAGACAAATGCTCTTTGTCTTCTTTTAGTTTAGTCTTCATTTCTCTCTCGCCCTCAGTCTCTCCCTCTGTCACATGCCCTCCACTACACAAGTTATGCAAAGTGAGGCAGAGCTCACTGCAAACAAACACAAGCAGATGCTTTGTCAAGCCCTGGCTGGTGCTACCCCGACGTAGGCTTTCACCGTGAAACTCTGCCTTGTAATAAACAGATTCTTTACAGCGCCACTGCAAATTTGCAGTAATCACAATGTTTTGAAATGTTTTCCTAGAGTTCCTAGAGTAAAAGAAAAAAAAAAAAAGAGCAAGATATTGCCTGCGACCAACTGGATTTCCCCAAAAATCAAAGTATTACTTTAACCATTCACTAATAAAAATGTGTTACTATGGCCCTTATAAAAATAAAGAGAGAAATAAACATGAGTCTATTTTAGACTAACCTAAAATTTCCCAAGAACATACTTAAGCAGCAGCTTTACTGAGTAATGACCACATCTGGAGTGGTAAAACCATATATAGCAGTCTGTGACGCAGTCTGAGCCTGAATGAGAAGGGGAACAACTTGCTGTTGCATAATTCAGACTTCAGCAGGATGTTTCAATATAACAGACTGTGTCCAAGATAAGTAATGAAGCAAAAGCACCCCCTCCCCTCCCCCCATATAGCTAGAGGTCACCAAGTTACTGCTAGCCTTAAATTTATCTAACTAGGAAATGAAACTCTTGAGATTAAGAATTTCTTTTGAGAGTGTCCTGGGCCATGTCAGGAAGCATGAACCAACCACATGTTTCAAAAGGAAAGGGGTCTAACCTTGGTTTGAGCAACTTGGGTTCAGTATCTTCCCCAAGGATACTTTGCCATTCAGACTGGAACAGCCAGGAATCGAACCACCAACCTTATGATTAGTAGATGACCTGCTCTACCTCCTGAGCCACAGCCATAGATCACTGTCCAGAATGACGCCAAGTTTTCTGACTTGCTAACTGTGTTTCAGAGACAGGGATGATAAATATGAACACATTCTCTGACTTTTTGGACCAACAAGTATTTCTGTCTTGTCTCTGTTCAGGTCTAAAAAATTCTGATACACCCAGAAGTTAATGTCATCAATGCAGCTCATTAGTTTGTGAACAGAGGTTAGACCATAAGAGGAAAATGCTAAGTACAACTGTGTATCATCTGCATAAGAAAGATAGGATATATTATAACTCTTTATGACAGTACCAAGTGGGAGCATGTAAAGTTTAGAGAGTAATGGACCAAGGACAGACCCTTGAGTGACCCTTATTTGTGCATATCTAAAACTGCTAATTGAAACATAACTTCTGCCCTTTAGATATAAGAGCCCATCAAGAACCTGACATGTAAAACCAACTGAGCCTTTGAATTATATCAACAGTGTCAAAAGCAGCTGTGAGATCAAGTAGAACCAAAACTAAAACTCTGTATCACTGTTGATCTTTAGGTCATTGGTGACATTGGCAAGAGTTGTTTTTTGCAGTGACTGAATAACTTAATTTTGAGAACCAAACAAAAGTAGGTGAACACAAAGTAAAATAGGTAGACAGCAGTAGACTAGGTAGTGTCACACAGCAGTGTACCCAGAAACAGTTTGAATACTTGGTTTTTCTACCTGATACAAGTGCACAACACGGGTGGATAGTTGTATAGTTTTAGGGATCATTTGGCTAGTTTCAAATGTAACTTACTAAATGTCCCCCTTTTACATGTCTTGAAGAACAAAGTACACTGCTAGTTTACCTCTAGTTCATGTAGTGGGAGGAAGGCAATACAATATACTAGCAAAGCCACTTGATTTTTAAAATTATGGTAAATACTCCTTATTTTAGTACCAAAAAAAAAAAGATAATCAAAATTGGTCAAAATTCATACAATTCTCTGATTCTTCGTAATAGTAATTCAGGACGAGACTCTGGTCAAAGTGAACTTTGATGTAATCAAAAGTGTCAGTGTAAATCATTGTCATAAACTGCACCATTTTTCATAATGTTTCCAGTCATAACAGGCAAAAAAAAATAAATAAATAAAGTGCTTCAAAACATATTTGGTGTTTCTGCAAAATGTGAACAAGCACCACATGTTCAGACAAGTCTAAAAATGAACTGGCGATGACGTCGTTTGACCAATTACAGTAGTAAACTCTAAAATCTAAACATGTGAGCGGTGACCTGAACAATTGCCAAGAAGATTTTCAAAAGCATGGATATAACTTCTTGTTGTTGTGTGAAGGTGTAAATCATAACAGATTGTGATAAAATATAACTCACCATCAAAAAAAGAAAAGAAAAAAAGGTTACAGCTGCAAAGGGTGGGTTGAAGTCATATTAAACTATGGATTAAGAATGGGATGTCAATCAAGGTCATGTGCATGTGTGAAGGCACATAAGCAAATACTTTTAGCAATATTGTGCATTTGTTAGAAACAACAAGTGGTCAAATTATGTTAAAAAAACAACATGTGGGTTAATATTATCATAATCAGCAAACCAGTCAACACAAAACAAGCCGAGCCCTCTGTAGACATTGTTTTCTGTAAACCAGTTTTATTGTTTAAACAATGTAGGACTTAGAAGATCATCTCTCTGGGAACACTAGAGCTAAAAGCTACTGTCCAACAGAGCTGACGTAAGACGAGAACTTCAAATAAACACCATTATAACTCACTTCCTGGCATGAAGACCTCGCTGATTAAATAATCTCAACTAAATGCACAATCAAGGCAGGTTACAGTAGCTCCATTCACAAAGTAGGAGCAGAGACCAACAGCTAGCCATCCTGGCTGCAAACACTATAGAGGGGCTGCTCCTCCCAGGAGCCCACGGGGTGGAGGATGCATTTCCTGTGCTGGCCTCTCTGAAGGGCAGTGGTGGGAACAATAATCGATAGGCGCTGTAATTCAATCCCTGACCTCCCCAGTGATGCCTGGGCTGCAGAGGACACACCATTTAGATCCATCACAGCAGTCTGAGTATGCAGCACAACTCTGCACCCTGCACAGTTACTTACTTCCACATGCTCCCCTGAGTCAGAATTCAGCTATTTCAAACTTCCCTGTAACAAACTCCACACATTTAAGTTTTACACAAAATAGAACAGGCTGGATTTTTCCTTTAGTAGTATACTAAAGTCTAGCTAGATGACAGTGGATCTAACCTTTATAAATAACTCACTGTATAAATCACAGACAGTCAAATGCTATGAACGAAGTTTTTGCTTCTGCTCGAGCTGAAAAAGAGCAAACTCATTCTTTTGATTTGCATAGCAATTAAGACAGCCTAATCTGAACAAAGAGTCATTCTGAGGTCAGAAACATAAAGCCTCTGTGGAATGATGAGCAGAAAATGAAGAAAATCTGAATGAAAACGTCTCTCAACGCAGGTACTAAAAGGTCAACTTATTACTTATGCCACCGAATGTCTTCAAGTTATTCACTATGGGATAGCTGGTTGGAAACTGAGCACGAACAATGATTCATGGCATTCTTAGCTATGACACCATGTTCCCACTAAATGCAGTCTGCACTGAGCATCATTATGGACTTTGTTTCTCTATACTTGGCCAATGACTACTTAAGAAACTCCATGAATAAGTCCATCCATCCTGTCTGGCTACACACCCTGTAGACTATTTAGACAGAAATTTCACAAACATCTTTTATTACAGAAGCACAATCCATCAGTGCACCATTTCGTCACATGCTCCAAACACTCCCTGATCACAAACGGGAAACCTGCTGCACCCATTAACCAAATACTGTCTTAATCAAACCCATCCCAAAACTGAAATGTATATCAAGCAGCTAAATAATGTCTAAGAGTAAAAAGGAAGGCAAATGACAAAATGAAAAGACTAGCACCGCCTTAAAACCCACAGGCTGTGCGGTTCTTCAACAAGGGAGTGTCACTCAACATCAAGCTAAATCTCCTCTCACTTCATCTAATGTAGCAATCACACCACTTCTTTTAATGCGTAACTCACCATTGTGCCCCCTGCTATCACCAGCATGGCTCAAAAAGGAGACTTTTTTAATATGATGGAGGTTTCCTAATTGGGAAGAAAGAAGGAAAGGTTTGAAAACAATTTGCCAACATGACAAAAGCTGTCTTTCAAAATGAATATCAGCCTATAGCCTGCAGTCTGAGCTAAGCACAAACATGCATGCACAAGAGTTATATGCTAAGAAAACTTTATATTATCTTCACACCCCCAGCAAACTCCAAACTGAAAATGAAGCATAACACTTTGTTATTTGCTACTGTGGGTTAGTTTAACTGGCTGACTAATGCTATTCATAAAGACTAACAGGTCAGATGAGTGCAGCACAAGGGAGAGCTGAGTCATGTTTAGCCACGAGCAAATAGGAAGCAAGCATGCTCTGACAGGTAGTTTGGGGGGAGGAAGTTTGCCAATGTAAAGTGGCACCAATAATGGGCATATACTGTATCATTACCTTACTGTATCCATAGGCCCAATATTTGGCCTACTACAGAGGTTTGACATTGTCAGGACCCCTCAAGCTTTAAGAACAACTTTAAGAATTCTACTAAAAACAGCTGCTGGAGCTGCTGGTCTTGAGTAAGAGCTTGGCCAAAATCTAAATCAAGTTAAGCCCTTTTACTCTTATAAACTACTTCTCAGAGATTTTTTGACCATACCTTGTATAGAACATAGTTGTCTAGTGAAGTAACTCAGCACTGTTGAACACACACATAACCTGCACTGCAGCTTTCCTTTCATGGTTTCTGAAAATGCTTAGGCTCACAAAATCCTCAGCCAGAGACAACAAGTAAGTTCTTATCACCCAGCACGTCAGACAGCTAGATCAAATGGTGACAAGTTTTGATAGTGGACTTTCTATGGAAATGCATGTCATGCCTGGCTAATATGTAAGAATTCATAGCCCCCCCCCCCAAAAGAAAACACCTTTTCAACAATCCAAGATGGCATATAGGCAGCCATCTTTAAAAAAAGAAAGAAAAAAAAGAGAAAAAAGCATGAAATAAAAAATGTATAGCTAAACCACTTGGGTCAGACAGAGGTCCTAAATCATCTGAGACGGCTCTGACTTTAATGCCATACAAAGGCTTTTTAAAAAAAAAGAAGAAGAAGAAGTTCTGTTTACACTAAACATCAGGTGGACAGAGTAACCTTTAGAATTTTTCTTTTCACCTGACTCATATAAATCCAAACACTGATGTCATTTCAAGTGTCTTGTCCATAAAATACAAATTCCAGTTATTTTGTTGCAGTGATTTAAGCTTTTGAAAATCAGGTTAATGGCAGCAGTGAACGTGAATAATGCACTAAGAAGGCAGGCCATGAAAACATGTAAACCAAACCAATGCTCTAAGCAGGGAACGGACACTTACAGTGTATACAGCTCCTGAATGTAGATTTGTGAGGGCACATCACAGCAAGCACTTCCTTTGTAAGCTACAGGTCGTTTGGTAGTTATTTGTACTGTATTCATGAATCGTTTAAATAGCAGTCTGCTGTGGTAATGAATATATATTCAGAAGAAAACGGACTACAGCCTAACCTTAACTTGGCTTCCACACCTTTTTCCTACGTTATTCTCAGAGTTTTTCTTGCTCACAGTGGGACTTTGGTGGGTGACTAGCCACATCAGCAAGATAGTTCTGCATACAGTAAATTAAAACTATAGACTGGTACATCAATCTTATAAAGAAAAACACTTATTATATACAAGTATATTAAATCCTAATTTTGCCAAATTGCTAAAAACTATTTTATGACAATGCTGGGGATTTCTTTTGACAGATGAAAATTCCTCTATGCCGGAAAAGTCCTCCGTTCCATTAACTAGAAGTGAAGTCACTGCTATGAATATGAACAGTAATCATAAAATATTAAGATTCTTCCACAGATAAACTAACTCAGTAGTTTTTGTTGTGTGGTTTTAGGCTATACCACATCCAGAGTAGTCATGTAAAGCAATTACACCTCCTTTGTCCATATCTTTTAAATAAATAGATTCTATTCAACTAGACTGGGCATCAGTTAAATACAACAGAGCCTGTGCATTTCATCTTTTCTATTCAGATTTTTGTTTTAAAAAAAAAAAAAAAAGCATACTCCACAGTGTGAGGAAAATCCACCATGGGTGCTGCTGTTGTTTACACCTTACACATTTAATTGGCCAGTGAATAAAGAAATGGGCTTTTACTGCAATGTCACTTGTATGCGCACCTAGAATTAAATTACTGATCTTGTTTATTATATTTCAGGAAGTCTTTTGTGTTGTGTTTATTGCATATGTTCAATGTACATAAGTACAATGCATTTGTCAGTACTAGGACAGGATACATATGCCTCTATGCCAAATTGACAATCAAGCATGGGTATATAGGGCTGAGACCACAGCATTTTATTATCCTCCACAGTGATCAAAGAACATAGGTAACCAGTCTCGATGTGTATAGTTTGTCTTGTTTTTAAATTGTATATGGTGCATGTAAGCATGTGTGCATAAAGCAGCTGGGTATAAAGCCAGTTTTTGGTGACATGTTAATAAAGATTAGCCAAAATTATAAACTATAGGAAACACATACACAGCAACCTAAAAATTTGTGTGCATATAACTACTGAATTATGTGCATTTGGGTCAGTTGTACCTTTAAGGCGGGTATGGTTACTGCGGGCATGTCTGGAGGAGCCCATCCCAGCATCTACCTTTGTAACCGGATCTACCAGATCTTCTTCAATGGTGTGTCCCATGGTTAGCAGGCCCAGTCTTTTGACCCGAAGGAGCCGTGGACCTGGATCCCTAGGTTCGGTTCCTCCATGTTCAGTGGACCCCTCCCCCGAGATCACAGCCGGAACCAGGCTCTTCAGAAAATCCATGTGTGATGAAACTTTAGGTCTTTCACTCTGGTGCATAGTCCAGTAACCTGTGGTGCGTCATTCCCTGACACAAATTACCTGTCTGCTCCATGTGCCCCATTTACAGAGGAGTAGGTAGAAGGCTAGAGTCTCTGTAGTGAGCCAGTCACATGTGTACTCTCCGTCAGGGCCTTAAGCTGTGGGCCCTTACAGACTCAGACCAGACCAGACACTCCCTGTCAGGGCTCTCTAAAGCTATTTAGAGAGCTCCACCTGTAGCTAGCTAACCTGACAGAATGAGAAACTTCCTACGCTGCACATTACCTGTCTGTTGACAGTGTAAAGAGAAAGCAAAAAGACATGGCTCTTTTTATGCGCCGTGATGTAATTGCAAGTAGGTAGGGCTATGTTTGAGTGCCAGGCACTATCTGGGGTGGGACTAGAACATGTTCCACAGGAGATAACATAAGCCTGGGCCTCCAGCCAATCCCAACAACGACGACACCAGCCACACCCTGTTGGCCTGTGTTGCTCACAGGAGAAAAACCACAAGAGAAGGAAGGAGATTGACAGGCGCTAAAACAAGTAGGAAAGTGCCATAGAGCTGGCTGCACTTGCCCGCCTGCATTTACTGATAGCTCTTATCAAAGTCAAAATAGTGTCACTTGTTAGCATTCATAAACAACCACAAATGCTCATTTGCTTTCTTTCTAACTTGCTTAAACAACAAGAGCACCCCTCCCCTTGCTTTCACTTCTGTTCAACTGTGCTGGTGTCTGTGAAACAGGGTGATGACAGACTGCTGTGCTCTGCTTGGCTGCACAGTGTGTACCTGCAGTGAACTCAAACCCGTCCAAATATCCCTTGCTGCAGAGTAAGGCCATCTATGCTGTGCTGACTCTCAAAAGCTCCCTGCCTAAAGAAATCATCAATTTGCCGTTCTCTGCAACTGAGTGCAAAAATTTATAAATCTTCCAAGCACAAACACAGCCAGTGCTCCACAGCAATAGAGAGCTGGAAGCCTTCACAAAAATCAGCGATGACCACAGCATAAATGTTCACGAAAAAAAAATACATTTAAGATGAACATTACATGCTGTTTCATCGATCACTAAGCACCACGAGAAAGGGATTGTTCACTCCATTAAGCATTTTAAAATTAATAATGAATTAAGCAACTCTAATATAAAGAGGTCTGCTGTGCTAAAGAACTCAACGGGATTTAAAACCTTGCTTTACAGCTTTAAAAGCCATTCATCCATTTTCTTAACCGATTATCCAGTTCAGGGTCACTGGGGGCTAAAGCGTATTCCAGCTGTCATAGGGCGAGAGGCAGGGTACACCTTCAGAGTTTGCTGGTCCATCATAGAGCTAACAGAGACAGAAAACCATCCACAATCACATTCACATCTAACATGCAGGTCTTTGGACTCTGAGAGGAAACTGGAGGATGTTAAGTGAAACCACGAAGGCACAGGGAGAACATCCAAAGTCCCTTTGCGTTATGGGCATGACGCACACACATGGATGAGTTTTGGGCTCTCATCTACCTCCTCATGTAAAACTTTAATCCATTATTTCCCAGGAAGTCAAACTAGGTATGCTGGCCACCGCACAATACAGAGGAGAGCTATGTAAACAAGATTGCTGCTCAAGTAACTATGAATGCACTGACTGGGAAATTCTGAGCTGATAGCCAGTGACTACCCCCTTCTTATTTATTCAGTCTTTAGTGCAGGGAGGGAGAGAACTAACAAGAGTTTTAAAAACTCGGTCTTTACAAAATAATTATTGGCCACTGTCATGGGTAAATGCCATCTTGTTGCAGATAGGCCTATATCCTTCAGCAATGCTTATATTTTACTAATACATGCAGTGCATCTCTACAAGAAAGGTGAGCCTCAAACCAATTCAAAAACAAAACTTAACACCTGGCATGGTGAATAAAATGAATAACCGCATATATTAGGATGCAAGAAAAACAAACTTACTGAGGTACAAGTTTCAAGTCTGGATTCCTGTAGGCAAATGTTTGGGTTACTCATTATAGCATGCCTAACTTGCATGTCTGTCTGGTCTGATACAGATCATTAAGACGATGAGTGCATAAGTAAAAAGTGAGATTAAACTTCAGTATGTCCTACAGTAAGTTATCAGAGTGTCAAAAAAATTATTGATATTATTTAATAATGTCTTGGAGCTAAAGGAAGGTTGCAATACTTACCTGAAGAAAATCTCATAAAAATATTTCATTCTGATTTAAGTATGTGTAAGTATATAGTGTAATGAAAGAACCAACACTATACAAAAAGTAACCGTGTACCTCAAAGATTTTTTTTTCTTTTAGCCTAGTGATAATAAGGGAAACATGTACTCTGTGTAAGACCAGTAAGTGTGGTTAGGAAGTGCTTACACCCTCTACTGCAGTGTGCGAAAATGTCAGCAGCAAGATGATGTAATTGTTTCAGTGTATAAACTATGTCAGTGAGATGGGAAATAAAGACACCATCCTCTTCCTGTTCCTCTCCCCCTATGCTTTCCGAAATTACTAGTGAAAAAGCAGTTGTTTAATTCAGCTATGCTTTTTTTTTTTTAAAAACAAACAAACAAACAAACACACAGCTATTCAGCTCTAAACCCCACCTTCAGATTTATTATTCACACTGCTTTTCCTTAAACATTAACACTTTACTTTTGGCTATGGGTTCATGCCATGCTTGCATGTAAGTATGTATAAATGCATGTAAGAATATATGCTTGAATGTGTGCTTTTATTATTACACTATATGCAGTACATAAGTGTTATCCAAATAAAGTAGTTGGCCCTATGTAGCACAAATGTAAAAAATATGGCTTGCAGGAACTACGAGACCCACTAAAGGGTCTAATATGGCTCACAAAAATTTCAGATTTCAGTAAAATACACAATTATTCCTCAATTTTCAAGCTATAGCTGTACATATTTACACTAAAAGAAAGGAAAACATTTAGAGACATTTACATCTTGTTATGCAATAGTTTTTCTAGTTCGGCCCACTTGAGATCACACACTGCTAAATTTGGCACTTGATCTAAAATTAGTATGACACCCCCAGGCTTAGAAATTTACAATATGGCTACTAGTCTTAAACATTTTATCTTCATTTCTAAGAAATTTTGATCATTTTGGCACTGACAAAATACTTTAATATCTACAGGACAATCAGAGGTGCAAACTGTTACATTGTTGCTGACTAATCTAAGACGCCACAATAACCGAATTCTAACCAAAAAAAAAAAAAGTAAACAAAATGTTTATTTTTCTCAGTGCTGTTGTCTTAGTTCAAAACAGCTGATTACATGACAGAATTTTAAGTTCAATGATTTTACATAAATGCAACCTGGGAGTTGTGGTTCATTTCTTAGCTGAAATTTTAATGTAGACAAGTTTGAACTCTGGATTTTTAAAAATCACCCAGATATTTATGACCCAGCTGATAAGCATTTACACTGGAGATTCAACCATGAGTGTTTCAATACTGTTTCAACTGAGAAAAATGAAACATTTTCTATGATAAAAGCAAACAGAGGGATGCATACACAGGAAGAGACCATCACGATATTGTGACCACAGACTGTGGAATAAAAGACAGCAGCACATACAAATTGCTCAAATCTACTGACAAGCACTAATGTGTTGGAGAAATGTTGCAGGGACTAATGTGCAAATTCTGATGGCAAACAACCAGGACGATGGATTTTAACTGACAAAAATGCAGAAAATGTCACTGCCAAAATTACTCAATCTCTTTACTGGAGCTTTCAACATTTTCACATAAGTCATAAAATTGCATTAAATTTACTGTTAAAGCTATCTAAATATAAACCTTCGCAATACAGAAAAAGTAGCTGACACATTTTATCCCCACTTAAAAAAAAAAAAAAAGCACCAAGAAATGACATGTTAGTTAAGTTCAAACTGTTTTGGTCCCATTGGATATAAAGTGCAGCAGGCCTTTTAAGTTGTCACGTCCACTGGAGACCATAGATGTCTGCTAAGGCACAGGAACTAATTTGTAGTTCTAGTGGATTTAGTCCTTTGAGTATTCAAGAAATTATATAACAGTGCTGAAACTGGATGTGTCATACAGTGTTATTATAGATGCAAAAAAAAGAAAAGAAAAAAAATCACCAAGAAAAAATGATAGTTTTAAGTTGCAACCAAGGACATTTGTTTCAAGACTAAAGCCAGGCAAAGATGCACAGAGGCTGAAGCAGCAGAGCTGAGTAAAAATCACTAAATTAGTCAGAGACAGGGAGAAAGAGATGACTGATGAGACAAAGATAGCCATCACTAGGCCTGGGCACCACAATGGTCAGTGGAGGCAGCTGTGGTTAGCTCAGGCCAGGTCTATGGTGTTGCTGAGTTAGAACAATACCCCTGCACAGGAGGCCCAGATCCCAATCAGCCCAGGAATGTGGAAGAGGAAACTCTGAGAACAATGTACAGCGTTCCTAGGCCATTCTGGGTCCCACCCATTTCTGCCTTGTTCTGCAGGAGAAAACAGGAAAACTACCAGGGCAGGGTCCAGAAGTCAGGGTCTGTTCTGCAGTCAGCTGAGGGGGCTGATCAGTACACTGTCAGCATTAAACCTGCTAGAGTCACTGTGCTTGTTCTGGGCATGCATGAGACTGCTACTCACATCTAGAGGTGGAGCAAACAGCTTGAACCCGATGTCAGGTAAGGTGAACTTCAAAACAATGTTACACTGCCCCCTAATGGTGCACACAGCCACCACACTGTCAAGCTATAATCCTGCCTTCTTATGCAAGGTTCTTAAGTATAGCCTGAAATTCTGCAGCCACAAAATAGTGATTTTGGAGATGTGCCTATGTGATTGCCTAGGTGCAACTTTACATGAATAATGTCTTAATTTTGCTTAATAAAGGCTTGTTCTCCCAAGTTAGTGTCTATAAACTCTGGCTATTTCAATGATAACTCAGATTTACCCAAATTGGAAAACCAAAACAGTTGATATGTTTGAAAGTAAATGCATGCATCAGTATTTTTTCAAAGAGTTGAACATTCAGACACTCATACTGAGAGAGATCAAGATGGTTCAGCTGGATGGCGGTTGTAACGCAACCCACAGAGAGCCCGGTTGTCACTGCTGAAGAATGTGAGAATGTGACCTAACCAGACCCTGTGTCAAAATTATTCTCTCTCTTTCTCTTTTTGGGTGGGCGGGTGGGGAGTCCAGACAACTGTGAGATGACACACATCTCCAGGAGGCCAAAACAATATGCACTAACACATATTTAAAAGCAGTAATGTGAAACATGCCAGCATAACTCAACTTCACGACATTCAAAGCTCGCTTCTGAATTGATTTTTACTCCGCTAGTTTTTATGCAGCAGTTTCCCAGCGCAAGACAATTTTCTCAATAAAGTAACCTTTATCCTTATTTCTTTGATGTTTGCTTTCTAAACATCACAGGACAATAATAATTTTTTTTTTTTTTAAAGGGCTAAAACATGTTAGATGTGCACCATTTAAAAAGTAATAATAAATTCTCAGTGTCAATACATTTGAAGATTTGACAGGAAATCTTATCCTAGTGGAAGCTACAGCTACAGCTTCCACTAGGATAAAATCAACTTCAATCAACATCTGTTTGGGTCACTGTTTATCGTTAATACTCAGCTGTTTTTCTAGTTTGGTCATTTATTTTGTCATTTTTTATTGAAACTCAAACATGTATGAAAGGAAGCTGCTGCTCTGCTGTGACAAGAGTATGAGTCAATGCACTCTCACACCTTTTTATAAAAAGACAAATATAAATGACAATTACTTAAAAGTGTTAGTCTAACAGTAGATCCTGAGTAAGAGCAGACAAGAGCAAAGCTTCAACTTAGGGCTACAGTATGGACACTTGAGAAAATACAGATGAAATTAACCAAGTCCAGCAAGAAAGCAAATGCCAGCCAGAAAATGTTAAATACTCTACTGTGCTACTTTCAGAACTTTGCAACATAAGCAGAGATTAATCCAACACCCTGCTCATTCCCACTGTATTTAGCTTACATTTGCTGCAAAACGTAAACCACAGTGGAATACAACTCACTTAACCCATGCAAGTACCTTAAGGCCATCAGAGCAGGGGCTGAAACAGGAAAGCGCCAGGAGGGCCCAATAATTCACTGCACAGGAATCTGAAATGGAGAGCACAGAAATCATCTCTTTAACCAATGCAAAGTTTTTATGAAAACACAATGAAAACCACCAGTGTACTTTAAGTGTAGAAAATACACTCTTTAAATCTTCAAGTGGATCTGTTATGCTCACTTCCAGCTTCACATTTTTATTCTTGGTCTCTACTAATTGTTTTGCCTGATTCAAGGTTAAAAACAGTGCTTTTTATCTTATATCAGGCCTCTGTGCAGCCCCATGTCTGAAACGACTCTTAAAGCCTTCTTCTGATTGGCTACCCCTCACAAACTGAAGGTTTGAACAGCAGAAGGGTACACCTGCTGTGTCTTTGATTACAGTATGCTATTAGAGTTAGAGTATTAGAATTCCAGAAGTAAAAGGCAATAGATCTATGTTACCTTACTTGACAAAAATTAATGTAATTTCTTGGTATTTCTGATCACTTGAGGAAAAATTTTTTGCATATCTGAGGAAGTGAAACCTGTATCAACAAAACAGATTTCACAAAAATCTAATTTTATTTTACAGTTCTGGTGATTTTCCTTTGGCTGTGGCTAAAACCGTTTCAATCACATTGTTGCACTAATGCAAGTGCATAGAAGAGCTTCACAACCATTTCAGCTGTATGGTGACAGACATTATCTACACATTATCACTGCAAATGTGCAAGTAAGGTTTGAATTACATAAACCTTTACACACTGAAATTAAGGTTATGAATCTCTTTGCATTTTCTTAGATAGAAGCTTTAAAATATCCACTCAGGATCATTTCAAGATGGTTACCAAGTTGCAAGATTTGCTTCTAGTAGGATTTTGACTGCATTTGTCTCCATCAAAGCTGAAAATTCCCTCCACTCTATGCATGAAGTGAGTCCCTGGATCTGAAAGGATATTTAGATTAGCCTAAGTTTTTGATTATTTTTTTTTTAAGATCATTAAGATGATGCCTCCAAATTCTTGTTATTTTAATTTCCCATGCACTTGTGAAGTGATGACATGAAATGTCCAGTTTTGCCAAATTCTGGAACGTAAATAATACTTCCAAAAATTCCTGGCCCCAATTTTCATGTAACTGACAAGCCAAATCAATCACATTGAGGTAATTACGTGTTTGAAATTGGATTATACTTTTTTTTTTAATCACTTTTCTACAACATATCCTGTACAATCACAAGATGGGAAACGCAGAGTGCGCTGTTGTACTGTCCAGTCATGGTCTCAAAGTGATGGGTCAGCCTACTGTTGGCTTCAGTCTAGTTTGCTCTGTATTGGGACAGGATTAAAACCTCCTCCTGAGCAGAGAAATAATCTGAAGATTACCCACTACATCCAAGAGGCAGTTACATAAGCATTCAAAGCCTCCAAAACTGTACTTTCCTTCTATCACTGTAGCAGCTGAAAGGGGCTCCCTTTTATAGTCAAGTAATCTCATATTCAGTCACACATTCATTGTTACAGTCTGCCTCAGAGCAGACAGTAGCACAGTCCTTTTTAGGTTAAAAAAAAAAAGGTTTGGTAAGCATAAACCAATCACATTAGAGATACATGCACAAAGTACAGAGGCTGGGCAAGCTATTATCAAACCGTAGTTCAACAAAGGAAGGAAAAACAAACCACTTAGTCACACACAGCACCCAGACAGAGAAGCTGAGTTGTGAGAACTTCCACTCCTACCATCGGATGGTGAGAACAGGTCAGCGGACGTAGCAAGTAAAAGCAAAACAAAAACCCAGACGGCTCAAAAGTCAATTCACAGCAACACAGCATTACACCAACCTCAACCCACCCACCACAAATGCAGCTTAAAAAAAAAAGAAGAAGAAGAAAAAAAAACTGTCAGGCTACATCACTCATTTCACACGCTGAAAAACCTGTCAATAATACATCTGACTTCCTGTTCCAACTCAGCAACTCCAAAAAACAAAAAAATGTGACCGCAGAAGTAGGGTAAACCAATAGCAGCGCACATCCTAAACACTGCAGCAAAAAAAAAAAAAAAATCAAGCCAAAGAAACAAAATCTCCTGCTCTATATTTGAGCACTTGAATAAAAGTATTTTCTCTGGCAGTGCTTAAACATATCTCAGTAACTCTTCTAACAAACAGGTGCTTTACCAAGTCTGAGTATATTTAGGGGTTTAAACATTGCACATTTTGATGTTGCTGCAGCTTGTGCAAAGCGCTGAAGGTCAGCAGTGGACGACTGATTGGATCAATGGTTAACCTGACTTCATATATTAAAATCAACCTGCACTTCTGGCACAGGAAGGATGCTGCAAACAGAAGGCTGATAAAGGAAATAGGAGATAACCCTGACAAAGACGTAATTCTCCTGTCACATAACCACTACCAGCAGCCTTCAACAATCCTGTAGAGTTTCCTTCCATAATCAGCATTAACATTTAGAAAACAAACTAAAAAAAATGTCTAATTTAATGCTCTTTCACATACTTATCTTTAAAAAAAAGGAAAAAAAACAAGTTTACAGTTTACAACAGTTTGCAGTCAGAAAGAGGCAGTATGCTACAGTAAACTGGACAAAAGAGGAAAAGCTTACATCTAGCCCTGTCCAACAGTAAATGACAGGCCTGGCCTGTTGTAATCACTACCTCTTAAACAGAAATTTACTGGGTTCTTCTGAATGTTGAGGGAAGTGCGCAAACAAACACCTTTTCTGAAAGATTCAGCGGATATTCCCCTTATCTTAATCTCTCTGGATTACATTTATAGGCAGAAACTATGAAGCATTAAAGTAGAGTCAAAGGATCTAAGCACGGAGGAAACGCTGAGAACTGAGCTGAGGCCGTCGTGAGGGCAAAGACAGGGTGGTTTCTTTGGCGAAGTCAGACCCAAACATCAATTATGCTCCAAACCCTCTTTCCCAAAGCCAAGGATAATCTCGCTCAGCAGGGCTCAATTATAGGTTATTTCTAGCTAGACTCAGTCCTCATTGTGCGCTACATTATGCAGAGTCTTCCAACACAATCGATAAAAAGTATTGCTAACGCAGACTATGTAATGTTGTGCATTTATCACAAAGCATGATGAAAAAGAAGAGGTTTTGGGAAGTTAGCCTTATGAAACAGTAACAGACTACTAACTTCAAAACAACTACACAACTACTATGACCTATTTAAAAAAAAGGAACACCTACTTTAACAAACTATCCCAATATATTCTAACATTTATCACCCATTATGGAATAACATTACCACTTTCAGTGTATCCTTCAATGCCCCCCCCCAACTCATGAATATTCTTATCATCACAGTTTCACAGGAAGCATTCGTTGTGCTGTGAGAATTTCCCACCAACAGAAAGAAAGAAAACAGCAGTGCTATTCAAAGTTAAGCACTCTGGAAATATAATCTGTATTAGAGCTAATGCTCAGTGCAGCAGAATGTCACCAAAGACATGTCCTAGTAGTAGGGCTGTGCAATTAATCGACTTTTTGCTTCCAGTAATTATTAAAACAAGATAACAGATAAAATGATTACTATGCCATGTTCTATTATGCAAAAAAAGATTTTGTTTTCCCTTTCAGACCATCTCTTTCCTTTACTTTTGCCTCTCCATATAGTTCATATTGATTTCTTTTTTCAGTTGAATTCTAATGAAAGTTCAAAGAAAATCCATTTAATCAAAAAGTTTTCATCCTCTTTTTTGTTTTAATATATCTATTTTAACTCTACCGAGTAAAAATAATGTAAAATAATCTTAATAATCTTCAGAGTGACCAAAATAACTGATTATGATTGTTTTTTGACCATAAACGGAGTAGCCCTTGGTCCTAGCACCCATTCTAGGGGAAACTGTTCACTGAAGAGGAAGGTACTAACCCAAATATGTGTGCAGTTCCTTAGAACGGTATTTGCTCACTTGTCCAGTTAATGATTTAGCCATGTGAAAATACAAACACGCAGAGACCTGGACACAGCCTATATTTAGACGAAACATCATCTGCCGTTACTGCACCAAATAAACGACAACTGGTATATTTACATGATATGCACAAATCAAATAAACCGGAGTCCTGTCAGAATTTGAAATAGAAGCTGCTAATATAGAACGAATTCAGTACTAGGTAATTAGTTCTATATAGTTCTATAAAGAAATCAACTAGCCAAGCAAGATGCTTCTGCAGCTTAAAGCCCGTATCCAGACGACAACATAAAAGCCATGAGAGAAGGGTACAGATTATAACCAAAGAAATTAAAATTTTAATATTAGCTGAAGTGGAGGAAAAAGCAGTTCACTACCAAAAACATAAAATCCCAAAAATTTGTAGCAAATGATCACTACTGCAGGGCAAATGTACAGCAAAGAGCCCAAAAACTACAAATGATTTGGATCACTATGACACATCAAAAGTTTTGTAGTGCATAAGATTTTTATACTCACCACTGAAATGTTTAGTTAACAGTTAATCCTCGCGGGGGGGGGCAGCTTATTGAGAGGCCACTGCGGGGGCATTTTACAGAGCTTGCTTTTTCATCCCCGTATTCTTTAATGCCATTAATGTCTTTCCAGATTAAAGCAAATGCTAATTCATTTGAATTATGCCTCAGATAATCACAGAGAGATGGCTATCTCCAATCTAGGGGGGATTCCCTCTAGTTGGTACACATCTGTACTGCCAACAGAGGCTTATCCTGGGGGAGATTTTTGGGGTGGGGGCGGCAGGGTTGTAAGCCAGTTGCAAAGGCCCACAGTCTAGTAGGCCAGTGTCAGTACCATCACTACAAAGGCTTGTGTTTAAAATGCTTAAAATATGTGATGTGTCACTTTATAGCAAGTTCACCTTCACTGCAGTGCAGTACTTAAGAGCCATTATACTGCAGTAAAAACAAGATAAGATGATACCACAGTTGGTGTCACCTCATTCTACATAAACCATTTTCATAAATAAACACTGAACAATTTCAGGAGAATTTAGGCTGGGATATTTCTTCCTTTTCTGACACACAGCAGGAAGTAATCTGCTTCCGATGCATTCACACTATTGGAAATACAACGTGTGGGTTAGGTGGAGGTGCTGCCTGGTTAGGGCACGTAGGAGGATATATGACAATCCCTCACAAGCAGTAAACACATCAGACAAGTCACTTGTGTGATATCTTTATGCTCCTGCCTTAAAATGAAGTTTGATATTAGGGCATCCACGAAGGAGGTCAGAGGTTGACCATAAGTTGTAAGCATCTTGTTGAAAGACCATATTCTTAATTAAAAAAAATAAACAAAAAACTATGAATGTCAAAAAAAAAGATGGAAAACTAAATACCAGCAACATTTGGAGGGTTAGTGAAGTTGGGCTTGTTCACATATAATAAGCTGCTAGCTACAGAGCTGTAGTTAAACAGATGAGCACAGGGAAATCGTAGGATGAGGATGAGGATTAGACCGTTCTCAATAAAGACGTGCTACACAAGAATAGCGCTTAGAAAAAGTTGTTTTGGACGAGAACGGCAGCTGAATAGTTTCAGGGGTGCTTGTGTCTATTCAACCGACGACAACCGCAGCAATTTAAAAAGACGAGAGCCTCTTCCAGTGCAGCAGAAGCTTGAAATGGATTTGTTACATCATCAGGTAACAAGCAGACTGGCACAATCTGACATCTCACACACTTTGTAATAAGAAGATGTCCATTTAAAGCCAAGCTAATATCAGGTGATGACTAGCAAAATTTAATAAAATTTACATACGTGAATTACTTGGTCAAAGCAGTGTTGACAGCAATGATGGCCTCAAGTCTTTTTGGGGATGATCATACAATCCTGGCACAACTTTCTTAAAGGAAGTTTCTCCCATTCCTCTTGGCAGCACTGTTTAAACCACAACTCTTGCAAAAGCCTTTCTATTTGATCCAGACTCTGGCTAGGCCACTCCAGTACTTTCACAGTTTTCCCAAAGCTATTCCTGCATTTTCTTGGCAAAATGTTTGGTTGAAATGTAAAACCCTTGCCTGCCAGCACTTCTTCATTTTTTCTATATCCATCTTTCCTTCAGTCCTAATGGGTCTCCCATTCCTGTCACAGAAAAACATCTCCACGGCATGACGCTGCCACCACCGTGTTCAACCGCATTGATGGTAATGCAGTGATTCTGAGTTCCTCATTTCCACACATGCCTTTGAGCACTGTGGCCAAATAGTTCAAGCTTTGCTTTGCTTATGTTTCTGAGAGAACTTAAAGTATCTTTTGGCAAACTGCCAGCTGGCTGTCATGTGACCTCAAGTGAGGAATAGTTTCTGTCTGGCCATTTTACCATCAAGTCATGATTAGTGAAGTGCGCACCAATAGCTGTCATATCTGTAAGCTTCTACATTCTCCACAAAAGACCTCTGGAAATTCATAGTTACCTTAGGGCTCCATTTTCTCTGTTTAAGGTCATACTATGTTTTTTGCATATAAACTTTACTTGGGTGGGGTACAAAGTATACTAACAACTGCATGAGTAGATTTTAGTACTCATTTTAGCATTTCATCTCTCTGAGAGAGAAAGACATAAACAATGCCCTAGCTCTTATTTTGAAAGCTCAGTCACTACTAATGAGATAGCTCAGACCCTCCACACTCTCCATTTCCTTCCCATGTCCAACCAGGTCTTTTAATGTTGCAGCCACTCGTTAGTATCCAATCATTTAACACAAATCTAATGCTAGAAACATCTCAAGAATCAGTGATAGCAGTATGATGCACCAGGGGTCAACTGGCACAACAAATACTTAATAGTGTCATAAATTAAAATTTTCAATTGAGATATATAATAAAATAACAGTTTTGCCCTTGTTATTGTGATCTGTGCATCTAGACTACAGAATACATTTAAAGAAAGGTGTGAAACATAACAGAATGTTTAAAAAAATTACAGATCTGGACTTTGAACATACACTGATGCAATGTATGTTTTGCAATGTGTGCAAATATCAATAACAAAGTTACTATTATGCTGAGCATTGTCCTCACTTATCTGAGCACACGAATGGACACAAACCAGTTTCTCTGCTTCTTCTGATATAGTCTGGCTATCTCCACCTCCAGCCAGACCGAAAACTGACCAGATTCCTCTGTCTGTATCCAAGTGTCACTGCATGGGTCTCAATACAAAATGAACAAATGCTTCATTGTGGGTCTCAATGCACTCTGAACGGAGAGAATGAAGTCCTCAGAGGAATGATAGATGCAAATCTGGCAGTTCTCTCACTGTTATGCCAATGCACAAGAAGCATCACGCTCACTTATGTTTAGTTCCTTCAAACCAACACGATCATATCATAACAAAGTTATCCTGGGTATAAGGAAAATAACGCACCTTTATTTTGCTGCATAGTGTCCCAGATAAAAAGAAATTATATATATATACATATATACATATATATATATATATATATATATATATATATATATATATATATATATATATATATCATTAAAAACTGAGTTAACTCTGTGCTCGTGGTTACTTTGATTACTTCGGGTAAGCATACCAAACAAGTTTCTCAGTAATTTGGTTTCCGCGACATGAAACTGAAAATCCAAGCTAAAACTATAAAAAGAATGCCTGCTGCGCTTAACACGAAGGAGAATAAGCTTCAAGGTAGCCTTTGGTTAGCAACTAGCCTGCTGTTAATACTCTACTGAGGAAACTGCTAAGCAGAAGGCTAGCTAGCAGCAACAGCAGCCAGTGGTCAACTACAAGTTAACGTTCAACATGCAAGCTAACGCGCTGGCAGCGATAAAACTAATGACAACAGGAATCTGATCGGTGCTAAACTTGTAAGGTAGGCAGGCGATTAACTCGCCCCAGCAGAGCAGCCAAACTCCTTCTTTTAGCATGCTACGGCAGCCGATGTTGGTACTACAGTTAGAGAGCTAACCTCAACGACAAAGTTAATCGCGGAACTTGGCACAAGCCAGCGTTAACTACGTTAGACAGCAATCTCCCGTGCCCTCATTCACTTCACTGTACGTTGAGCTGACCTTACTCACAACTTTTGTTTCTTCTCCTCTTAGTTGAGCTAGGTGGCTAGCTTGCAGACGTTCTTTTCATTCGCCGAACAAGCTTCAACATCCTGGCCCTTCTCCATTGGAAGGATTTGCGTAGTGGTGTGATTTTTTTCTCAGTCTGTTTCGGGGTTGGAAGAGCTCCACTGTCAGAACAGACGGTACCTTGTTTACCCCGCCTCCTTTCTTCTGATTGGCTATGGTGGTGTACGCCTACATAAAAGACTGCGCTCTATTTCACCAAAAAGTGCCCATCTTGATAGAACGACCTGTTGGTTGGATGACGTCTTCAGTGGGAGGTTCACGCGAATCTACTTTTTTTTAATTTTTTTTTTATCTTAACCAGCGTACACCGGTGTTTGCGCGGACAGCA